>ML820891.1:5914-35806 GCA_009831015.1 Picea engelmannii
TTTTCCATACTTCAGGTTCTATACTGCTCAGTCATTAGCTCTGTATCAACCAACACTTAAAAAAAAATTGAACTATGTGTTATGGCGCAACACTATGCACATGGACATTATTATAGGAATTTACAAAAAAAATTAGAAAGAAAATAAAACTTAAATCTAACTATTGTACAAGCTTCATTGGATTGGAGCGACTTTCCTTCTTCTCAATTTCGATATAGGTAGAGCTTCAGGTGAGCACCATTCACCCATTCCAGTCGTAGCACACCATCTAGTTGTGTGAGTCAGACTGCTCTTGATGGTCGGATCTCCGCAACTATGAAGGGTCCCAAACAGTGCATATGCAGCTTGCCAGGGTGCATCTCGTATCAGTTGTCATAGAGTAACACCTTGTCCCCTTGTGTAAATACCTTGGTTTTAATGTGGCGGTCATGCCAATCTTTCTATCTTTCCTTTTCAACTGACTGATGGAAGTCTACCAGAAATCTAGTTTCTTCGAGTTCTTGTAGCTCCGCAAGTCTCTGCGCCACTGATTCTTTATCTGTCATACATGTGGCTTGTGAAATATACAAACTTGGGGTGATGAACGTTGCAGGCACCACTTCCTCTTTCCCATAAACAAGTTGGAATGGTGTGTATCTATGGATTTTCTTCATGGTTTTCCTGTAGGCCCATAGTACCGCTGTAACCATATCGTCCCAGTTCTCTCGGTTTGCGCAACAGACCTTTGTTAGTCCCTTTTCCAGAATTTTTTTGAAGGCTTCGACTGTTCCATTGGCCTGTGGGTGGTATGGACTGCTCTTATGATGTTGAATCAAAAATTCAGCGGTAAGTGTTGCTATAGTGTTTCTAATGAAGTGAGCTCCCTAATCGCTGGTTAGACTCTTGGGACATCCAAAGCGGGTAATGATATTCTCGAAAATGAACTTGGCAGTTGTATTCGTTGAACATTCCTGTACCGTCGCTGCTTCGGCCCAACGAGTAAGGTAGTTAGTTGTGGTAATGATGTACCTTACCTTTGAGTGTTTGGCTGTGGAGTTGATTGGCCCAATGAAGTCAAGTACCCATTTCTCAAATGCCTATAGAGCTCTAACTCCTTGTAGTGGTAATTCATCTCAACGTGACGGTTTTCCCACCCATTTACAAACATCACACAATCTAGCATATGCTTTTGCATCCTTGAAAAATGTTTCCCACCAAAGTCTTGCCTGTAGAAATTTATGTGTCGTTCCCTTTCCTCCTACGTGGCCTCCTGCAATTCCACTATGGCATTCCTAGAGTATATCCTTCCTTTCATGATCTAGGACACATCAACTTAGGATGTTGTCTAGTCCTAGTTTATATAATTGCCCAGTGATCAGCTGATAATATGCTGCTCTGACGACCATATGGATTTTCTGAGTTGTGGAATATGTTTGAAGGCATGCCCCTGTGCTGAGAAATATTGCTATGTCCTCCAGGTATTCTGGTATGGCCTCGATCCTGAATAAATCTTCATCTAGGAGCTAGGCATTCACTGCTCCACCACTTTCTCCTGACTCTAGTCTGGATAGATGGTCAGGTCTGATGTTTCATCATCCTGATTTAATGATTTCTTCAAAGGAAAATTCCTGAAATAACAGGAGGCATCTGCAAATTCTTCCCTCCAACACAGGTTTGTTAACTAGGTATTTTAATGTTGAATGACTAGTAAATAATTTGAAATGAGACCCTAACATATAATGTCTAAATTTTTGCAAAGCATAGATCATTGCTAATCCTTCCCATTATGTCGTTCTGTAGTTGTGTTATGCTTGCGATAGATTCTAAATCACAAAGTAGATAGGGTGATCCATAGCTCCATCTCCAGGTTGCATTAGGATAGATCCCAAGGCAATTCCTGAAGCATCCACATGGACGTGAAATTCCTTCTCCTAGTCTGGGAATATCAGAATCGATGCTGTAATGAGTTTCTCCTTGAGTGTTTCAAATGCTTTGTCACATTCGGGAGTCCATTGGAACGTTTCATCCTTTTTCAAGAGGTTTTCCAAAGGTCCAATAATGTTGGCATATCTTTGAATGAACCTGCAATAGTAGCATGTATGTCCAAGTGTGGAGCACAACTGTTTAATACTTGTAGGTGGCGTCATATTTCTAATTGCCTCAAATTTAGCTGGGTCTACCAATACTCCTTCTCAGCAGACTATGTGGACCAACAAATTTCCATGTGGCACACAGAAGATACACTTCCTGAGATTTAATGATATTTGTAACTCTCTGCATCTATCAAACATTATCCTTACCAATGCGACATGTTCCTTAACCAGACTATATATTGTCCAATCATCCATATCAACTTCTATGAACTTGTGAATGAACTCTCTAAAGGTTGCTATCACAATCCTAGAGAAAACTACAGGGGCATTCTTTAAACCAAATGGCATCACATTGTATGAAAAATATCCCCATTTGGTAATGAAGGTGGTTTTTCTCTTGTCCTCTTCAACAATCCTAACTTGATGGCATCTTGAGAATCCATATGTAAATGAGTATGCTTCCTTCCCTGCAACCTGTTCTAGGATATCATCGGTAAAGGGTGATGGAAAAGGGTCATGCACACAGGCAGAGTTGAGGCTTCTGTAGTCCACACAGACTCTAATATCCTCAATGTCTTTCTTACTTTGAATGACTATGGGGCTGACCCATTATGTTTCTTCTACCGGAAAAATGAAACCTTCTTCTAACATTTTATCAATCTCCTTCTTAACCTTCTCTTTTATTCTTGGGTTAAGATGGTATGGCCTATGTCTAATAGGCTTGGATCCTAGTTTTAACTCAATCTTCATGTCTCCCAAAACTCCTTTGATTCCCTTCAATTTTGAAAAAGTCTTTGGAAACAAATCTTCGTATTCCCGCAGTAAACTCTGTATTTCCTGACCGGTTTGCTCATCCCAGTAATCGCCCACCAAAGTTATTTTGGGTTGCTCTTCGGTCCCTATGTTGTCTAGGTATGGTTTTTTGGATTTCTCTATTCCCCTCAGTCTCTTTGATGGCTAGGTTTCTTAGTTCTTCTAATTCGTCTAGGATTTCTAAAGATTTGCTAATCTGATAGCAGTCTACAGGCTTTTCAATCATGGGTAAGTGGGGTTTACTCTGAAGTTCTTGGGTATGCTTGGGACATACTACACGATCTGATCTATTATTACTATTGGCTATAAAAAGAAGTTCTTTAATATTTTGTAGGACTAGTTCAAGCTCGGGGTACTTACCTGTAAATGAGATGTCTTTGAAAAATTGAGTTGCCAGTTCCTACCAACCGTAGGTCTGTCATCTGGTTTCCTCATGTATAAACCAAGATTTCATGATTGGGCCTAGAGAATGGGGGAATAACTTAACCCAGAAGTGAGATCGTATCTCCGCAGCCTGCCACTATGCCATGCACTGTTGAATGTGTATCCTAGGGTCCGATTCTCCACTGAATAGTTACGCAACGTGGAGATCCATCTACATCTTTGATTCTAGTTGCTCCTTATTCCAGAACCTGTACATGAGGGCTTGCTTCACCTCGTCCCAAGTTCTGGCTGCATATTTATGAGTAGCCCACCATCTGGCGGGGGTGTTCTGAAAAGCTATGTCTAGTACCGAGATTCTTTGATCTTCTCCCGTAGTTTCTTCCATATTCTACAAAAAAATTCCTAGATCTGAGGTGCCATCGTATATTGGGTGTTCTCTGAATTCAGTCCCAACCCATCTAGTCATTCTGATATTTGTGCATCTTCTTTAGAATATTTCATGCAAACCTTGTTTCCAACTATCAAAATCCAGTTCTGAATCTTCATCTGTTGACTGGATACTTTTCCAGCTTATTGATCCATCCACAGTGGGGTTTATATAATAGTTTCTTGTCCCAGCTATTACAGTGTATAGTTGGTCTAGGTCTTCTCCTTCCATATTATTGTCTGTTGGTTCTGTGTACCTGGGTCCTATGTATGGATCTAAAGGTTGAACTACCTTGATTCCCTCAGCTTCAAAAGTCATGGTATCTTTCTTTAGGTCAATTACTGCATAATTGTCGTAGGCTTGGTCGATGCCAAGTAGTGCAGGGTAGGGGTCCTTGTCTCCCATGATCTCAATGACTTCAAAGTCAGCCACTGTTTTTACTCCCTGTACATCAATTTCCACATTCTCCAATCTTCCTATGGGAAAGATACAGTATTGGTTTTCCATTCTTAACTGAATTGAGGAATAGGTCAGTCTTGGTTTTCCTAATGCTTCCCAAGTCTTCTTGGGAAGAATGTTCACATCTGACCCTAGATCCAACATGATGTCTTTAATTTTGAAGTCATCTAATTGGGCTACTAGTCAGAATTCTTTTCCAGTTCTTACTTTTCTTCGTTGAACTCTCTAAGTACTCTTCTCAGGAAGGTTAGCCTGAATCCTTTCTTCTGAGGTTTCTTCATCCCCTAGGACTAGGCACAATGCATTGCACAACTTATCTGTCAATTGATCATTCCCCATAATGTTAGAGAATAATTGAAACCATAGGTCAACTGCGTTTTGAGGTTGTCATGTTATTTTGGTATGCCTACAGGGTTTCTGGGTGTAGGGTGTGAAGCAGGGATTTGTGCCATTTTAGGGTATACAATAGGATGAGGGGGGTTCTCTTGCATTTTATGATTAGGAATATTCTGGAATAATTCTATGGCATATTTAAAGAATATTTTTTTCTTTATGGGGTCGTACATGTCTTCTTTAGGTGTTTCTTTCTGAATCTGAGGTAGAGTATCAACATAAGCTCCTATCTTTTCTCCTCCTCAAGTGACAATGTTAAGATTTGGTAATTGTCCCTTAGAAATCCTCTTGATTTATGAACTGATGAGGTTAGTTCCTCTTTTTTGTGCTCTATCCTCCCACTTTGCGATTAGCTCTGGGCATTCTTCAGTTGTGTATCCAGATCTACAATGAGAGCACCATGGTCGTCTTGGATGAGGGAAATCTCTAGCCAAGTCCTGTTCATCACAGTTGTAACATCTTCTCAGTCCTCTTACCCTATTCTCCCTCCTCTGAAGTCTCCTCCAACTCCACCTCCTCGACCTCTTCCTAGTCCCTACAGGTTTTCATTCACCCTGAATGTTGTTCGGTCTAGCTTGTCTGCAAGAGTGTCCAATGCTCTACATTGATTGGTAGTATGTGTGGTGGATGCACATAACTCATAGTGTACTTTTTTTGGTACTGTCGAATATTTATGCATGATGGGGCACTGTCTCGGTCCATGCCCAAGGGTTCGACAGATCTCAAAATATTCCACTATTGGTGCTGCTTGGCATCCTGGGAAAGTGTGATATGGGGAGGGATGATGGAATGGTGAGTTTGTCGATACTTATGCTACTCCTCCTGTGGATACTGGTGGGGTTACAGTCAGACACTGAGGAGGTCCCACCCCCCTTATTCCTAGACATTCGTTCACCAAATGACCTTTTATATAGCATCTCGTGCACCAAACTTGTGGTCATCCTAGTCTGGGTATCGTCAGCTATTGAATATTTTTTGTAAGTTTTGATATCTTCCCTTGTAGTTGTGCTAAATTCACATCTACTGGGGGTCAGGTTACTCTTAGGTTCCTATGGTATCCCTCCATGTCTTCGATCTTCATTGATTGTTCCAAGGCGTCTGTTAGTGTGGCAATCCACTATTGCGTTAGCGAAATCCAAGTCAGAGGTAGCAGTCCCTGAATGTACCACTCCCTTTGATGTTCTTCGTCGATTGGATGTGCCAACCTCCCTATGGAATCTTTAAACTTTTGGGTAAACTCCCAGGCTAATTCGCCTTCCCTCTGTTGGATCTCACGCAACCTAGACAGAGCCTATTGTTCTGACTGAGGTAGTTTGAACTCTGCTATAAACCTCGTTCGTACCTGGCCAAGTGTGAACGCTTGACCTTGCGTCCCTGGTACTCCTGGTTCAATGATATTCATGTACCACTTGAGAGCGTGACCCCTCAAGTTAGTCTGGAACTCAACCAACTTGTTCGCATCCGATATCCCTCTAGATCTCCAGATGACTTCGCACAAGAACCAATGTTGTTCAACGTCTTCATCTCCCTTACCCCAAAATTCTGGGTATCGAGTAGTTGACCCTCCCACATGGCTGGCCATTATTGATCCTGTTGTTCATATCAGTATGAACCCTAATGGTCTTTCTTGCAATCTACCAGGGGATCCCAATATCCTCCCTGTAGTTTCACTTCCTGGTTGTGACTGGTTAACTAATTGTACTGGAACAGAACTGTATTAGAAGGTAGTATCGAACTTACTGCTTGTATAGAAGGCACTTGGGATAAGGGTGATCTAGGGTTGGTTCCATTGGCTTCGGGGTGAATTTATTTGATCTGGGGGGTCTTGTTAGCTTCCACTGGGATGATCTCTTCATCTAGATTCCCGATCTCTCCTGTTATCATGGCTGAATATTCTCCTTCTCCTCCAATATTCATGCCATCTTCCTCCTCTCTTACATATTCGCTTCCTCCTTCTCTTCCCACCTCCTGGGGACTTCTTTCTCTCCTTGATTCTCTCTCATTTAATCTTTGACTGGCCAGTCGTTCTTGTCTTTTCATCCTATGGAGTTCTTCCACCTGTCATTCCTCTATTTCTCCCAATCCTCCTTCTTTCCTAAGATTTTCAAATTGTCTTTCGTCTTTCTTGATCTTTCCGCACCACCATTTTTCAACTATTGTCGATCTCTTCAAGGCTCACTCATCTCTCAAATCTGTTTCTTGTTGTTTCCCCCCCATTTTTCAAAGAACCCTTCCCCTTTCTCATGCCATGAATTTCACCCCGTCTCGCCCTACCCCAAGTGAGGGTGTTTATGTTGCCATCTCGGTCGGGGATATAATCAACATCCCTTCATCCAACAAGAAATTCTTAATCCACAAGTGGATCTCTCTTAACAGTCTTCCCCTTGCGCCTTTCTTGAAAATTCTCTCTGCTCACGAGAAATACTGGTGGTTCTTAGCTGTGAATTTGATTATGTATCCTTCTATCGTGGTGCTAACCCAGAAATCCATAGCTCTTGTGACTAGGTAATCCATCTTGTGGAGTGATACTAACTTGTCAGTATCCCACGCATAGATCTTCTTGACCCATCCCTGGAAATCTGGAGCTTCTTGGAGTCTATTGATCCAGTTAAAAAATTCTTCCGGGAATTTAACCCAGAAAATCTCGTACTAGTCACTTGATCTTTCCGAGTAAAAGATTGTTTCCTTAGTAGTTCCCATAATTTTCTTCTCAGTTCCTCTTCTTTCCATGTGAAGGTGTCACAGTTTCTTTCCCACCATTGATCGATGCTAGATCTATGGATCAGTAGTAGCATTCTTCCTATAGGTTCCATTTTAATATGGGTCGCGGCAACGAAACCATTTTGTTGGTGTGGATTTGATCAGACCAAGTTTCTTCTCAAGTTACTAAAAAAAGGTACCGTGTGTTCTATAGCAATGGCATTTTCATCTCCTTCGAAGAGAATAAGTCTCACCCAAAGCGTTGCTGAGACAAAAAGATAGGGAAGGGTAGGGAAAATACCAAAGAGAATCCATAGATCATCCAGAACTCATTCCTGTTCTTGCATAAGAGAAACATTAGATCTGAAACATCTAACTATAATAATTGGACCTACTTACATTATGAATAGCTCTTTAAGCATAGAACCAGTAAACAAAACTCATAAAACATAAAGGAACAATGTAATGCACAAGTAAACATACAAAGACACATCCTATTTTGAAAATTTGGTTCTCCTTTATCATATTATCTTTGATATCTTTCTTGCATTACAGACTCAGAATTACATAGAGATATTCAGTAAATACTCTTAGCTCTAGGCCTCAGCCACAGAGTTATAACTCCCCAACTGATAGGTCTCTTTTAATTCAGACTCTCCTCTTCTTGACTTACAACAGGTAGCAATGACTAATCCCAAAACCTTGGGCGAATATGATAGACATGACTCAACCCAACTCCACTCAACTCATGAATGAGTGAACCAACAAACTGAATGAACGAAAACAACATCAACCCAACCTAACCAACCCTTTTACAATTATATTCAGTCCTATATATAGCTAGGTTATGTTTTCCTGTTCGGCTGGCTCGCCTTCTCATTCTGTTGCAAATGTTTGTTGCTTAGGTGGTGTTACGCTAGCATCTGCAACTACTTTATGTTATTTTTCCTTTCAGCCTCTGATGAAGTTTGCACGACTCATGCTTATTCAAAACTTGCACAATTCTTTCTCAAAAATGAAGGGCCTAACACATTGCATTATATTCCTGCACTACATTATGTTCCTACATTGCATTATGTTCCTGCACTGTACTTTGTTCCTGCACTCCATGTTTAATTTTTGAGTTTTGTTTCATGCACTTCATCACCTATATCTATAACTTCACTTTCCATTATTGGGTGTGTCTTTTTGAGGAAAATTCATTTGAATAGTTTGAATTTAGATTTCATTTCCTAATTGTTTGATTATTTTTTTCTTTAGATTGGTTTTCAAATAGTTTAATTCCCTTTTATTTACCGCACTTGGTTTTATTTTCTATATTTTGGTTCCTTGCACTTTAATTTCACATAGCTTCAATCACCAAAGGACAGATTAAGGGTCTAGCTCATGAGATATGGCCTCCCCATGGTGGGCTTCATCCCAAGGTGATTAGTTTATTTCCAGTCAATTGAAATCATTCTCGCTTGTATATTTTGTTTATTGAAATAAAGAGTGGTTTGCCGACAATAGGCTAGACTAGGCTCCAATCTTGCATTTCATGTGCTTGAACCTTTAAGTCTACGACTCTATAGTTAATAATTTAATATTGGGAATTAATAATGCATATATTTAGCCCCGCATTTTTGGTGTCATTGTTGGGGAGGTGCTAAAGGGATTAAAAGTCTAGGTAGGTAGTCTTCATTTTAAATTACATAATGTAGGGGGAGGAGAAAGTATGGTAAGATGTGAGGGTAGAGCCTGTGATTCCACTTTGGTGGGGTTTCTCTGAAGCCTCATTGTTCCCTTTCATGCAAGTGTGTTTATTTTCCTGCAAGTGTGTTTACTTTTCTGCAAGTGTGTTTGTTTTCCTGCAAGTGTGTTTGTTTTCCTACATGAGTGTTATTTTTTCTGCAAGTGTGTTTACTTTCCTTTACATCAATGTTTTCTCTTTTCTACAAGTGTGGTATATTTTTTATTTTGTAATAGGTTCCCATTCATTTGTTTTAGGATTCTATTTCTAATTATTTCTTTTGGGTGTTGTAAGAACCCCATGCACTAATCCATGTGTGAGACAAGACCCATCAACCATCATCAGAAACTCAAGGATGATCAAGAGTTTGGAAGAACTCTCTCAAATCCTAGCAACAACTGGGATATCAATCTTTTCCTCCCAGGAAGAGAAAATATTGACAATATTCATGAACCTATATGTCTCTCTGGAAGTCATTGAAGAACAAGAGTTCAATGAGTCACATCCACAAGAATATCTAGAAGCCTTATGTAATCACCCTTTCCAACCAATAGAGGAGACTAAAGAATCATGGACCACATATGATGGAGAACCACCATTAAAACCTAAGATCAAGGAGTTCCTAATATGCCTTTCCGAAGATCTTGTATGCACTAATGGTACTAGGCGTTTGAAAGAATATTATATGCATGGCATGATAGAGGGAGACATGCAAATTTTTCTAAATGAGGAAGTGAACCAAGAACATTATGACTTTATCGAACATTGGTTCTAGACGACAACCATATTGAACCACCACTCTCTTCTTCGACAATTTTTCACATCCTATCATTCAAATCAATTGGTTCCTCATGTTCACGTACTTATTAAACTAGATTGTTCAAACTTGAATGTGAATATATTCATAGTTATGTTACACACATAGCTTCATTGGAAATATTCTGACATGTGAAATATGGTTTCTTGTTCTTAGATAGGGTAGAGTAAAATTTGCATTTTAGTTAACTTAGTTCTAAATAAATGCAACATATTTTCATGTTTATTCTCAATAAGTTAAATTATATGAAGATAATATTGGTGATATAACATCAAAAACCAAAACAACTTAGGCTATTTATTCTTCTTATTACATATAGATTTATGACTATTAATAATAACAATTTCTCATAAATCCTAATATTTAAAATATTATGGGGATTTAAAAAATATTTAAGGTCTATATAGTGATACCAAGAAGTAACTTGTACATCCTAGTTTCATATCAAAACTTTTTATTCAAGCATTCTTATCAAATACTAGTAGGAGAGTGAATGGAACTTCTACTTGTGAGGGAACACACTCTTATATGAAGAAGATGAATGTATGGGCTAGAGGCACCTTTAGGTCATTCTCTTATGGCCCTCATCCACCACACATTAAGTAAATTTAACCATGATATGTCTTTGGAATAATCTAAATTCATAAGTCTATTTTTCATGCGAACAATATTTTATGGGCAATATGTCAAATATCTTCCGACTTAATGCCATCCCATCCCATAAAAAGGTTTTCAAAGATGCTCCTACATTCACCCATGCAAAACCAACCTATGAAATTTGTTCTTAAGGGTGAAGTTTTGGATAAGAGCCTTTGATGGAAAATGGATGTAAGACGCTAACATGTTAGGATACTTAAAAGGTCTAATAGAAGCAGGTATCGATCTATGGTATGACTAGGAAAATCCATCAGGGTATGAACATGCTCATGGGAAATGGGGCATTCTGTTGGGGGATGATATTTTTTTTAGATGTCAAAGTTACCCCATTGGGGTACTGAATAGGCTTTCTAGAAATGGGTTATGACTTTGATATCTTTTACTATTCCTAATCTATATTTATCCATATGAACAATATACTTGTGTAAATCCTTAAGAAGAAGCATGCATGGTTGAACAAAATGATAATGAACCTCATCTAATTTCCATTTGAGAATGTCCCTAAGATGGTATTAATACCCCATGCACACATAAGTGGATCAAAGACCACCCCCATGTCCTTCAAATTTTGATCCCAAAGGTTTTGGATCCAATGGTGGAACGCGAGGAGTTTTAAACCATTGGGCAAGGTTCAATTCTCATGAGGGATTTACCTAGAGCCATGGGAACACCTTGAGGTAGTGGTCAAACATGTGGTTTCACCCAACGATACCATAGTAAATGGTATCGTGACCCATTCACACATAAGTGGCTCAAATCCCACCCCCATGTGGATCAAAGCCGACTATCCCCAAGGTGTAGGACAGTCGGTGACAGAGTGTGTTGTTAAGACGCTCTATGATGTTAAGTCACTGGTTCGAAACCTACGAAGACAAGAAATCCAACCATGTTAAGGGTTAGTGTGGCTCATGCCGGGTTCGATCCCTGGGTGATTTTGATGGCTTAGATGCCCCTGAGTCACAATTTCTTAGCCATAGGTTAGTCCCACTTGTCATGGACAAACTAACAAACAAACAAACTAAAAGATGGTCTTAAGACCCTGTCGTTCATATCTAGGATGTCATTTTCCTAGGAGTGGGACCAATAAGTGTAGGAGTCTAATAAAATAAAATGTGAACTTTATCAATATTACTTGAATGATAAGAAATTCTCTGAGAAATTAAGTAAGGATGACTGGTTTCCTATCGGTTTCTCATTTATTAAAGGCCACTTATCTCCTCATGTATTTTTTTTTAAGGATGAGAGGAAAATCCCCCATCATAATTGACATGGTTTCTTGAGCATAAAACTATTAATTATTGATGAAATCGTATGTAATAAGTAATTTAGAAATTTCCTTTATGCTTGTAACATTTTAAAATAAATTTCATTTTCAAATTTACAAGCATGAATAAAGTCTAAGTTTTGGTTGTTTCTTTAGCATAACATCAATGTTTATTTCTTCTCTGACAATTATAGTATTGGTCTATTTCTTTTAGATTTTTCTATTATTATACTATTAATACATAAACCAATAGGTACTTTTCTATTTAGATATAATCTTTTCAAAGGTACTTTTTACATGATGTTTTCAACAACTCTCATCTTTGGCATACTTCATTTTTAGCCTTCATTCAACATGCACCAGTTCCCCATAGTAATCTTTCAACTTGCAACAATTTATTGTAGAAGCATGTGCTAATAAGATTTTTGTTTTCATCAGGACGTGAAAACCAGTAGGCGTGGGGGAAAAAGAGAGACAGAAGGAAATACCAGCAAATCAACACTCATTAGCCTCTCTCTCCTAGATATCTAGAAACTCTTAGTCTTTCTTTGCTTAATCTTCAGTTTCAGCCAGCATGTACTCCCATTCATTTTACACTTCATCAACCTTCAACATGCATTAAAGTGAAGGTAAACTTGAGGTAAACTTGAGGTAAAATTGGTTTAATTCTCTTTGATTCATTAAAAATTTCAAGGGAACTTGATGATTAACCACTCCATACATTGTATCTTTTGTAAATCATTATCATTTACTCTTCATCCACAATTCAAGCACAAAGTATACAAACACCTAAGTCTATATTCATATTATCATATCATCCACCATCCCATCTCTCACCTGTCCTCAATTTTCATTGCTCTATTGTAAAAGAAATTAAGTTAAAAATATGTGACAATTGTTATCACTAAAATTTTGTCCGCAAATGGTTACAGGAATCTAGCATCTCCAAACACCTATTAGTTCATTCATATCCCCAAAAGTGAATTTCCAAAGGGCACAAACTATATAACAATTTAAAAAATTAACATGCACAGAAGCACTACAGGAAGCACACACACATGTGTAGGTCAGAAACATAAAAAAGGCACACATGCACCCGATGCGTGACTGTGTATGAAAAAAGACGCACACACCTAAGAATGAAACATTTATGGTTATTGTCATCCCCTCACCCACTTTTGGTTCAACTCCCAAATCGATTTGACCCTCAAATCCGAACTAAATCTAAGTGGGGGGTTGGTCAAAGACCTAAGGGTGCCCTAAAGGGCCCCTTGTTCACACTAAATAACGATTGGATAATGACTCAAAGATTTTCTATAAAAAGAGGCCATGGGTGCACTATGAATTCAATAATATCATTTTATTGTTATGCTTCCTATATTCTCCTACAAGGAACCTCTTTCCTTCTTGGAGCATACTAGCATCATCTCATTAAGCTATTCACCTCACCTCTTGAGGGAATGAGCTTGGATTTATTCACCATTTAATTTCTAGTTTTCCATTTGTAAGAAGATCTCTCACATAGGGGACTCAAGAACCCTCCCTTGGAGGAAGAGGGGATCCACAAGTCCCCCTTTTTCTTTGGTGTTTTCCCACTAATATAATCTCTCCATTGGTGGCATGAATATTGGTCAATTATTTGATTGATTTTGGTTCTAATTTCCTTATGCATTGTAGTTTTGTTTATTTAGCTGTTGTTAGCTTAGTTGTTTGTTTATTTATTGTGATTGAGTCATTTGACTCATACAATAACTTATGTCTTGTTCATCTGACCCAACTAGACTTGCAAGTGTCCCTCTTTTGTTCATCCAAGTGGCGAAAAGGATACAACAGATTGGTGACCGTACTGGGGAATAGGTATCAATTTCCTCCCTATTTGGGTTGTTTGAGAACTTATTTTTAATCTATTTACCTTGCAGGTATCATAACTGACCCAATCATACCTACAAAGAGATGAATTCAAAGCTGGAATAAGAGAATTTTATTTAAAATTTTATTCCCAAGCGCGTATATGAATGTGAGTGGGTTCTGCAGCCACAGGCGCATCTCTAGAGAATGTGCGCAAAAAAGAACTGTGTTTCCAAGCGCACGGTGTGCCAACGAGTCTTTTTTTCTATGTGCATTGGTGCCACATGTGCCTCTGTCTAAACTGGGTCCCGCCCACCTATCTAGAAATCCAACATTGTAAGAGTTTTTTGTGATGTTTGGGAGGCCCCTAGCCTTCTGAATATTGATTATATGCAATTTGTAAATGCACCACACTTATATTCCCTCTCCACGTGAAGGGTTAGTCAAAACATAAGCACTTAAGGGGTTAAAAAGAACCACATTTCTCCTTTTTTTCTTTCATTGTTTCCACATGGATGGCTTGTTTTGATTGTAAAAGTTAAGTTAATATCATTTTCCATCACATATATAAACACTTGCATTGGGAACAAAAATCAAACTTCAATCATTGAGTATTCTCTTCTCTCGCACCATAGAGGGATCTTGAGAATCATAAGAATGATTGAGGGAATATTTCATCTCCCTTAAAAACAAAATATTTAAGAGAGGACAAAGCCCCCCTAGGGCCCCTTTTAGTTTCTTTTCAAAACATCTTAAACTTGTAAGGGCCCATACATGCCCACATGTTGCAAAGACTAGGATAGTTTTTTTAAGCTACTTTCTTAGTTTACATCATCAGGGGAGTTTAAATATTATTGTAACGGGCCCATACATGCCCACATGCTTTAAATATAGGATAGTTTTTGAAGCTTTCTTAGATTAAATCACATTAGGGAGTTTAAAGAATTGGTAAGGACTAATATGTCCACATGCTAGTTCTTTAGGGAATTTAAATATCCGCAAGGTTGTACCAATGGAATATAGTAATATAGGTAATCAAGACTTGTAAGGACCACACGAAGTCCACATGCTACAAGGTGACACCTAACTTATTAAAAATTTGGCACATTTTATCACTTTCTCACAAACAAAGTCACTACTCACTCACATAATTTAATCTTGAATTGTGGAGGTTGAAGTAGGTTTCCTCCAAAGGGATTCTGAAACGTCCCACTATTTCTTGAAGGAGTTATCCACTCCCACTTAATTCAAACGATATTGGTTCACACCCCCAATCTCTCAAACAACGACATAATTTTTTTTTCTAAAAACTCACTAATTTTTCCTCCACAGGAGACGCTAAAATAAATTTTTAGTCTAGGTAGTGTTATCCCCGATTTCTAGGGATAACTAGGAGATCATGTCTCGAGGCCCACAGGTCCTATACATGAAGTACCGAGAGCAGGATTAACGTGAGCATGGCCCTAGAGGGCCCATCCTTCTTCTTCTTCATTAGACCTATCCTGTCAGTAGCAGCAGCATCCATCACCTTCGGCTTGGACTTGCATCGGAAAAGACTCTTTCTCCATGAGGTAATTGGTCCAGGTATCATGGTATGTGTCATGTTTGATCATTATAACTTTCGGATATATGCATCAGGTTCCTTACATTTCTGACAACTGCTTGGATCTTACACTAACCCACTTGACCATGGTTGGGGGGATTAACGGGGTTCCCTAGCAAGCTTGTATCCATAGGTTTTGGTCAGCCACCAGGGGGGATTTAGAAGAGCCATTGTTCACTCCCATGATATTATCATTTTACATCTTGTCTCCTATCCATCTCTCCCACTCCCCTAGTCTGGATATTAGGATGAACTATTTATGGGGTTACACTTTATCCTGTGGGAAGAAGGGGCTAAAGGCCCAGGAGGTAAAAGCAGCTGGTAAAAGATAAAAGCCATAGGAAATAAAACCTAGAGACGCCTCACCCAGGGATCCCCGAGAACACAATAAAAATCCTCTCGATAAGAAACAAGAGGGACCCGAAGAAAAATAATAAAACAAGACCTATCCAAGAGGATGGGGGGTCTCATCACGAGCCATCCCATTATGTTCATAGGTATCTAGCAGTATGACATTGCCATTATCTGGTTACCATGCCAAGTCAGTGACCCTTGGTTGCATGGCCAAGGGAAAGGGGGTCTCATCACGAGCCAGACTTATCATTTCTACAAAAATACTCGTGGGTAACACTGTCACCACGCCAAGGCAGTGTCCTCTAGTTAGACCTTGAAATAAAAAGAAAGAATAAAGGCAATAAAGGGCTTGGAAAGAATTGCATCCGTGACAGGTACACCTCGCCTCCTACAAAGGCACCCACGAATAATATCCACCCCTGGTTTTCACTATGTCTAGGCATCCTTAGACCACACCACCACGTATTACATGACTTGGATGATATCCTTTGGGAACTTTCATTTTCTTACGGATGCTGGCCCAATAGGTTACCTTGTATTTTTATTCAACTTTGTATAGTAGGTCAATGTAATATCTTTGAGTTGTTAGATGATATGCTAGGAGTCTTATGCATGCATTTGATGAAATTAATGATGAGATATGATTGGCATTTCTATGATCCCGAGGACTAATGAGCCCATGGAGGGCGAAGTTTTTTATGTGCAGGACTATACCTAATGGACAGGTACCAGGTGGACCAGTACACATGGGGAGATGATTAGTTCGGACCTCCATGGGGTTGAAGAGCCCATCAGATGGTTGTTGGGACCTCATCAGGGGTAGAGACAGGACAGTGACTGATCGAGAATTTGCATGAGAGAATAAGAAGGACGTTTTCATCCAGGACACCTTGGCTGAGCCCAACCCTAGGGGGTTGACCAACTGCAGGTGGAAAGCATCCCTCTGTTGACCAGGACATCCTCCAGAGATCCTTGATGTCACCTCCAGCATGTGGCAGCTTTACAGGGTAGTTTGGCACATGTGGTAGAGTTTGGAGGCCTAGAGAGGGCCAACGTTTGTCTTCTAGTGCTGAGTTTTTCCCTCAAAAGGGCCAACGTCTCCCTCAGAGGGGCTAGATGTCTTGCCTACTACTCATTTAGGATTTTATTTAGCATTTAAATGTAAAAATAGTATGACTTTTAATAGTCAATCTTGTCAGCTATTTTAATGACCTAATTTTTTAATTAAGGATCATTGGATGATAGAAATTGAGGATGTTTTCCCTCATTTTGAACATAACACATCTCACTCATCAAGTGAGATCTGATTTTTAGCACCCTATTGGGGTTTTTGGCTGAAATAGTGAGGCACAACTTTTGAAGGAAGAGTTTTCTTGGCATTTATGGTGTTTCTTTGGAAGGAAGGTGTTACAACTAGGGTTTGCTTGGATATTTCTTCATGAAATGTAAGTGTTTTTTCCTGCAAAACTTCTCTTTTAATGGTTGTAGTTTAAATCTCTTGCATATTGCTTATATATTGCTGAATCAAAACCCTAGGGGACAACCACACAAGTAGGTTGTTGTCTCATGTCCCCTGACAAAGAGACCTTAAACCATTGAGTAAGAAAATAGAGCCTAGTGTTAGCTACACTTGTTTTCTTCATTCTTTATGCTAGCCATACTTTTTTGAAGCTAAGAAGAGTGAGATGTCCTTAGCCTAGTCTTACTACACTAGGGTCGTACCATTCTAGGGTTTGTTGACAGACCTTGTTTTAGCAACGTCTCCCTCATCAAAACCTCTTGTCTTGGTTAAATTTTCCTTATTGTGCTAGCCGTTTGCTAGGAAAGAGGAGAGAGCACAAGGGATTTCCTTTGCAACACCAAGTGAATCTCTCTCTCTCTTAGGGTTTCTACTTTTAAGGCCCTGCTTTAGCAGCACCTTGAAAACCTACCCTCTAGTCCTTAGAAAACTTTTACCCTTCAACTCTTGCGTCCATCACTTATTGAATCCATTAACCCTTAGGCACTGATTCTTAGACTCTAGTGTTGAAGTGACGGTGACGAAACAAACTTTCAAAACCTTATAAATTTGAAACCCTAACTAACAACTAACCCTAAAAGCTGACATCACCCCGAGGATATTTCATCTTGACGCAACAATCTATCATATGTGAGCAACTGAATGATGTTTAATGCATTGATTTGATTCAAGGATTGATTATACTCATTGGATGCTATATTGTTCTATTATTTATTGACAAGTAACATTATATTGCCATTGTCATTATTGCAAACATTGGCTTCGTCAATATTTACTGCTGTATTTGCTCATATATTGAACTTAGATAGTCATTGATTTATGAAGTATTGACCATTATTGCATGTACTAGTTTTATTTTTGTCTTGTCTTGAAAGAAGGTGCCTTCCCCTTGGTTATACTTTATTGGACTATCTCTTTGGGTGGTAATCTGTGAAAAGGGAAACTAGCCTTTCCCTTTCAAACCCCAGGTTGCCAGGGACATCTCCCTTGGGCCTAGCCTCCCTAAATAGAAAGGACCTCCCCATTGTGGTCACATTGGGTGGGGTAGGTCCCTGTTACACCATTTTGGACTTCTATTTTATAGCCTCTTCCCCTAGCTACAAACTGTGCGATAACAGGTAGGATCTCAGGGATAGGCATCCAAATAACTCCCCATTATTTGTTTCTCACATCTTCAAACATTATAAGTTGACAAATAGGGAACTTTAAAATCCTCCAAGTCAAGTGTTCCTAACACCATAAGGCAGGGAGATACCCATGAAGGGTCGAAGGCCTATGTCCCATTGTTCTATGCATCCTCCCTTGAGGCACCCACCTCTTGGAAGGGATCCATTCTGTGACCCATTTCTTAGGTCGAAAATCTAAATGTCGCACTTTGACCGAGGTACCTAGTGACCAAATTTTAGGATATCTACCCAGGTGGCAATTGTGGGCTGCAATTGCACCTTGATCAGATTTTGTGTGGCTATTGGGAAATATTGCTATCTCTTTCAAGATATGCACCCTCTACCCCTCTATATAGCTGATCATTTCATCCTTCACTAGTTCCTCTTCCGGTGGCTTTAGACCCCACTGTTCAATGCTATTAGAAGGTCTAGTGCTATTTTCAGAGGAAGGACGTTGCGTATTTTTAGGACACGAGCATTTTTTTTCTTTGTTCTCCCACGTGGACAAAATCCACCTACTGACATATATGCTTCTTTTCAATTGATTTATGTATGATTCTCTTGTGATTACATGTGATTGTGAGATATATTGTGAAGGTCCAAAAATATACAAAGACTCTTGTTGATTTTATTGCTCTCATCACCATTCGCAGTCATTCACTTTTCTAGTTGGACATCATAGGGGACCCACAAAATTCCTGTCGTTCCAGATGTTTGTAGAACCTCCCTCCTCTTTTAGGAGGAATTCCTAGTCTTTCCAACTCATTGTCTCAACCCTCTCACACCCCTGTGAGTGCTACTATATTGGGGTAAGCTTTTCTTGGTTCCACTTTACTTGGGTCCACTTCCCAAGGTCAACCATCCACTAGCTCCCCTTTACAAGGAAGCAGGGGGCAGACTTCTTATCAAGGAGGAAGTAGAATCCCACCTAACCCCCCTCAAGGGTCAGGTTCACAAACCACTCATGCCATGGCTGAAACCAATCCTCCACCACCACTCCAGATGTCATATTTGGACTCCCTCAACATATCAAATCTGATTAATCTCACCAACGATCCTATATTGCATGACCCCACATGGCCTGCAATGCCTACCAAACTACCTTCAGACATTCCCAAGTTTGAAGGAAAGGTGAGAGAATATCCTGCCAACCATGTCATGACCTTCCACCTATGGTTCTCATCAAACAAATCATGGATGAATCTATCCAATTAAGGTTGTTTTAGCGCATGCTCACAATCCCATCAACCAAGTGGTATGTAGACGAAAAATCAGGGTCCCATGTGACTTTTGAATCATTCACCAAAACAAAATTGACCTTATTTCAACTACCAATTCTCCACGACAATTGTCTAGAACTTCTCTCTGAGTTTAAACAATCCTTATCCACACATATCATTGACCACATTCACGAATGGCGTCGGTGACATAGTCTATGCAAAGAAGAAACCACCAAAGAACAATGCCTCGATTGGTTTCTCAGATCACTCGTCTCTCTCCTTGCCAAATATGTGGCCTCCAACTTCCCCCAAACTGAAGAAGAATCCATCATCAAGCCTCAATATTACGACCTCATTTATGCACAGTCAAGATACTTATACACAGTACTACCTGACACCCCAAGACCCATACCATTCAACCAGGACCAACCTAGGATGTATCACTCAACGGATGGATTGATCGCTACCACAACACACCACAATCCGTACCCCCAAAAACCACCTATGTACGGTACACCTCAATATTCACCGATATATGGAGGAACCCCTTATTATCCTCCTCCCCCTTATCAACAACCATACCCTGTTTCCCTTCCTCCACCCATAAGTTGACCCTCACCAGCACCCATGATGCGCCTGGTTTTTCAACCGAGTTATGGTAACCCCTCTACCTCAGCTTACACCATAAGAACTAGTGAAAGTGATACACCTTCCTATGTACCCTATGGATCATTGCCACAAAATAATATGTATTTCCCATTTCCTGGTCCTCCACAACCCATTTCTCCTCCACAAGGACAACCACATGTTGGGGTTAACTTTGTTCAACCCTCTGCCATTCAACAATTTCAAAATTTTGAACAACTGAATACAGCAAATCCGGACCATTAGTCTAATAATGCCAAAAAGAAAGGGAAAAACTGAAAAAATAATAACCCAGGACTAGGGGGCAACAACCCCCAACAAAACCAACCTGTTGGAGGCAACCAAAATCATGGGATCCAGAACCCCCAAGGGGGAAACAACAACAAATTCCAAGGGAGGAACAACAACAACCTTTGGGCGAATTTCCATTGTTCTCTTTTTTGTGAGCATGGCCATTATACTCACCATTTCCCCCAAATTTTTGACTTAAAATAGATAAGTATTCCATGAATGCTCCACGTCCTCCAACGCCACCTTCCCCTCAACAAGCCCCACAACAGTATTTGCAACAACCACCCCTGGAGGTATTGCAAAACCCTATTCCACATCAAGGTGTGATGAATACCTAGTAGGAAATGCACCCTACACCACCACAGATGGGACAGTATAAAAACCCTGGGAATCCAGTGAATCACACTATCCTCCTCACTAGCGAAGAAGAAATTCTTCTACAAACGCGTAGTCGTCAATACAACACACCCCCTGAATCTAATCCCACCACTTCAAACGTAGCTCTAGTTACAACCAGAAAACCTTTGATGATTCCATGCCCTAACACTGAACCACCCATTTGTATTCCTCACATCCCATTACAACGAAATGTCAACAACCCTCAGGCTAGAGCGGCACACAATTACAGTTTGGTCGATGACTTGGCACAATCTCCTACAACCATGTCAGTCTTGGAGGTCCTCCAAACCTATCCCACTCAACGAAAATCATTTCTTTATTCCTTGGGGGCAGTTGACCCTACTAATACTAGACTCATCACATTTGATCTAGATTATGGGAAACCCTGTCTCCCCACTCTCATAACTTTCTAGATACTAGTCAAAATTCAGAACATCATAGTTCATTGATGTATCATCAATGAATGTGCATCCACATGCATCATGTCCAAAATGGTATGGCAGAAAATTGGCTCCCCTGAGCTAATACCATCCAACATCACTTTGAGAGCTTATGATGGAAAACCATCCTCTCCTAAAGGGATCCTTCAAAATGTCCCCGTTGAACTCGGGGGAAAAACCATTCTTATTGACATTGAGGTTATCAATGCCCTGCTCGATTACAACATATTTTTTGTACATAGCTACATGTACGCTATGAAGGTTGTGGCCTCTTATTTGTTTTGAACGATGATGTTCCCCCATAACGAGAAGATCATCACCATCGACCAAGTTTCACATTATCAGCCCAACCCTTCCTCCAACATTGAAAACATCCTACGTCTTTTCCACACTAATTCTAATGCCTAACCACTTATATGGATGTGGCCTAGAATTTTCAAAGACCCATCCTTGCTAGGGACATACTATGGAGCACCCCCACTCATACACCCCTCGGCATAAGTGTGTATCATATATTCCAATGGAACTGACAATAGAGATACCATTCCTCCCACAGAGGCTTCTCCACTCCTTGACGTCACGCTAACAGAAGAAATTATACCTCAGGAACCCCCTAAGAACCCTTCAACACTGCACACCCCCGATTTCACCCTCCCCCAGGGTCAAATCACAGTTTGGGAGACAATCCCCCAAGACATTACTCAAATCCCCTTCTTCTACCCCCCACCGGGCGTACAATATTTTCAAGTAGATGCAACACTTACCCTTACCAACATGGTGCTTTCCATTTAAGTATGGTGTCTACACCCACCCACAATGGTCCCTCAACCATCCCTCCCTCCCCAAACAGAGGGAATCCCAATGCAGATCCCCGTACTCACTCCTACCGCACCATCCTCACCCCCACTCACTAACACCATCCTCACCCCCACTCACTAGCACCACCACAACGGTTGGGGGAAGATGGAAGAATAAAGAGACCACTGCTCCACTTCCTCCCCAAGTTCAACCTCCTTGTGCACTATGCGAGAAAGAAGGACACCTCAAAAATAGATGTCCCTCTCTTCTCGAGTTACGCAACTTGATCCAACTCCCTTGAGCGACCACACTGCTCATCGCTTCACCAAGAACACCCAGTACTTCCACTACATCCCCTACTACAGGAAGTAAAGGGTTGTGAACTAGATTCACATGTGCCATCTATTCAAAGTATGGAAATTACACCCACCATTTCCCTATGCTACCTCAGCTTCGATAGACGCTAACGACAGTACGCCAAAGCTTTCAGCAAGAACCCCCTCCATCCGTTTCATCAAGTACCCATGTACCACTAACATCCATTATGTCACGACCTCAGTCAATGAATGGATGAGATTCCCTTGCTCTCTTTGTGAATCACTTGATCATTTCACGTACCAGTGTCCTACGATTATTGAATACAGGAGTCATCAGATGGATCTTATTCAAAATCCTCCACCCACCTCACTTCTCATAATGCCATTGATTCCCCCTACTCCATATCTAGATATTGTTAATATTATCTCTCTTGAGCCTGAGGAACTCCCCACTCCTCCTTGGTTCATGGATAGCTTGTATGAAAATTTTCCCCCAAATCCCCCCAATTCTTCGGTTCATTTCCCCCAGGAAATCTTACGACCGACTAAAATTTTTAACCCAGAGTATCTGGACATTTGGTTTATGTCAAGAATGGCATCACACCATCATTGTGATACCCCCTCTACATATTCACCATCTAAATATAACCATACAATGACAGTCACCAATGTTACTCTCCTCAATCCCTTATATTCTTGCCAGTTTCACTACAACAAAGATATCCTCGAGGAACTAACTACACCTGATTTCCCATGGAATGCACTCCATCATAGAGAACTCTTTTCTCATAGGAAACCTTTGACCCTCCTAGTAAATTCTCCATATTTTCAATCAAAACAAATGATTTCATTCCATCTAGGCAGATAGACTGGTCCAATAACCTTATCCCAGCCCCCGATGCTTTTGAAGAAGGAAACATGGCCAACATTTCCCCCACTATCAAAATTGATATTTCCATCAAACATGGAATCATAGAATAAATCACCATTGGCATTGCATGCTCCCCTGAAGAAATCATAGCTTACAAAGCTCTCTTCCAAGAATACCGATATATTTTTTCCCGGTCATATACAGAGATGCCTGACCTTGATCCTTCTATCGTTGAACATCGCATCGACACTTGTCCAGATATCACCCCTGTACGACAAAAGAAACACCCACTACACCCGTCCAAAGCAGTAGTTATCAAAGCAGAGAAGATCATCAGCAAGGGTAAAGCTTTGCAAAGACATGCTTCCGGATCTGCAAGCACAATTGATTCAGGTATTCCAACTGATACTCATCCTTCCATATCTAATAAGCCTTTGATTGAATCCCCTGCTGAAATTCAATATTCCCAGAAAATAAAAAATTCATCTCAAGTTTCTAAGATAGAAGAACCTTCATTTTCTTCTAATGTTACTGATTCTGTCCTTGAGATTGACATTTCATCCCATCCAAAAGAACTGAATACTGAATCCTCCCAACAGAAAGAAGGTTCCTCTTCATCTTCTTTTGATTCATCACCCATCAAACCTTTGAAAGGTGATTTACACACTTACACCAATCTGCCTGTTCTCGAAGAAATTCTCCATGATCTGTCTTCTAAAGGAGAAGAAAATATAGCTCTGTTGCTCAGTCAGTTTTATAAATCCTCTTACTTTCCACCTACTTCTGAAACTTCTGCTCCGGGTGAAGTAAGGAAGCTAGTCTATTCTAACTCAGGCAACTCATCTCCTCCATCATCTCCTATGAGTTACTCATCTCCTCCATCATCTCCTACAAGTTCCTCGTCCGTATCAACCACCAAGACTGTCATGGCTTCCCCTTTGACCAGGATGGAACATATCTTGGCAAACAGATATGCCCCACTTGTCTTGCCAAACCCCCTGTCTTCCATGCCAATAGGTGACTACCAAAAATATATGCCGAAGTTTACAGGAGCAGGGGAGTATACAGCTGAAGAACACATTGAAGCATTTTATGCTTATGCAGAAAACATAAATATTTCGGAAGAAGATGTGTGGACTAGAGTTTTCGTTCAGAGTTTGGATGGCCAAGCCTGAAAGTGGTTCAAAGAGCTACCAGCAAATTCAATCACTGGCATCGAACAATTAGATGAGGTATTCTTAAAGCATTGGGGAGAAAGAAGAGATCTGTTGTACTACATTTCTGAGTTTGGAAATTTGAAGAGGGATGATGGAGAGTCGGACTCCAATTTCATCAAGAGATTTAATAAAATGTTTGGTAAGATCCCAGTAGAGATTAAACCAAGCGATGCATCAGCAAAGATCACATTCTCTACTGCCTTTGATTCAGAATTTTGTCTTATCCTTAGAGAAAGATGATCAGCCATGCTTGCTTTAATGCAAGATGCCGCACTCAAGGTTGATTCTAACATCACAACATATCAGAAGCTTAAAGGAAGGGCTGAGAGGAAGAAGTTTGTTGTTGAATCCTCTTCTTATTCTAGTAGTAAAATGGAAAAGATGGCAAAGATGTTAGACAGTTTGACGACTGAAATGTCAAAGTTGAAGGTTCGGAATCAACAATCAGCAAGGGCAAAAGAGCCAAATGATTTTGCCCCCAGAAATCCAAATACCTTTCCTTACAGAAGGAATAATCCACAAGTTCAGATCCTTCAAAGAGATAGAAATCCATTTGATGATCAGAGGGTCAAAACACCTTTTCAAAATGCAGTGTTAGATGAAGAACAACAACCTCCTCACGAGGAAATCGAAGATGCAGATGAGATAAATTGTTTCGGTGATGAAAATGATTGTTCATTTTTGACTCAGGTAGACTATGAAGAACCCCTGATGGATCAGCAAATTAAAGAGGTAGGGGATGAAGGAGCGGTCTACTTGAAAGATGATCAGAAAGGCTACAACTTAAGATCCAAGAGTGCAGGTCCAAAAACACCCATTGTTGCCCCTGTGAAAAACAAAGAAGATACTGCCCCTGTGAAAAGTAAAGAGGTTGTTGTCAATCAGCCTCCAGCTCCTGAAAAACAAATTCCCCCTCCAGCAAAGTAGCAAAAGAAACAAACTCAGATCCCAGCCAAGGAACAAGTTAGTCTTAAGGCTCCTTCCAATGAGGTAAAGGTTTCAGACAGACCATCTCTCTCTTTCAATTTTGAATCAGAAATACAAAAGGTTAAGATACCAATGCCTTTAACTGAACTCATGAAGAATGAAGCCTTTAAAGTAGCCATCTTAAAGTCTCTTGAGCCTAGGACCTCTCCATCAGATGATTTCGTAAACCTACAAGATGATCAACCTAAAGTGACCATAGGGCCTATGATAGAAGACCGTGACGATTCTTGTCCACCATTTTACATATCCTTAAATGTCCATGACAAAATCCTTCACAATTGTCTACTTGATTCTGGGGCATCACATAACCTTATGCCAAAGGCAGTGATGGATGAGTTGGGGCTCGAAGTAAACAAACCATATCAAGATCTTTTCTCCTTTGACTCTATAAAGGTAAGATGTCTCGGCCTCATCAAAGATATGGTTATTAACCTTGCTCAATTACCAATGAGGAGTATGGTTATGGACATGATGGTTGCTGATATTCCACCTAAGTTTGGGCTTCTTTTGTCCCGTTCATGGGGGAAAAGATTAGGAGGCACATTGCAGATGGATCTGTCCTATGCTACGATTCCATTGTTTGGGGGGGAAATGAAAAGACTTTACAGGGAAAACAAGCTTGCTTATATCATCAGCGATGGAAACAATTTCGTCAATCATCCTATCTATGCTGTGGATACGGATTTTGGTTCATGCATCCTTCAGATTGATGATGGTCAATCAACTTCTATGAAGCTAGTGAAGCCTATTGAACAGTAGGCTGAAAGTGAAAACATTGCAGTCTGGACAATGTACTTCGATGGGGCTAGCACTAAAGACTCAGCAGGTGTTGGAGTAGTTCTGATCTCTCCTTCAAAAGAGACCATATCTTTGTCTTTCAAGATGGACTTCAGAACCACTAACAACATAGCAGAGTATGAGGCTCTGCTACTAGGATTGAATTCAGCCAAAGAGATGGGGATAAAAGGTTTGAAAGTATTGGGAGCTGCAGACCTCATCGTACAACAGGTAAACAACACCTTTCAAGCTAAGCATGTCAGATTAAAAGCTTACAGAGACAAGGTATGGAAGCTGCGTGATTCTTTTTCTGTTTTTGAAATTTCATACATACCAAGGGATATGAATCAGCTCGCTGATTCTCTTGCTGTTTCAGCCAACACATTAGTTCCTCCCATGCACCCTAAGCTCAGCTACGAGATTCAAGTAAAATATCGACCCTCCTTACCTGATAATGTAAAATATTGGAAAGTCTTTGAAGATGATGATGAACTCAACAGATTTCTCCAAGTGGTAGATGAGTTTTCTGATTTGCACATTGATCAGCAGAATCTTAATGAAGAAGAATCACAGGAACCTGAGCTAAAGAAGAAGTTGGGCCAGCATGACATTATTCAGTTACCAAACAATTATATACCCCGAGGTTTGGTACCCCTGGAAAGGTTGTTTGATCAGAATGATGTCCCTAAACAACCAGACAAAAAGGAGAAAGATCCAGTTGTTCAAGAGAATAACATAGGAGGTAAAAGCCAGCCCAAGTTTATTAATTTGTCTTATGAATTGACTGCTGATGAGAAGTCAAAATACTGTAGTTGAAGGAATTTTCCGATGTGTTTTCTTGGAAATATAGTGATTTAAAGACTTATGATCCCGACATTATTCAACATAAGATACCTCTTGAAAAGGACATTGTTCCATTCAAGCAAAAACTCAGGCCTATCAGTCCCCTTCTGCTTCCAGTGATTGAGAGAGAAATTAAAAAACTCCTAGATGCCAAGATCATAGTTCCCTTGAGATACTCCAAATGGATTTCCAATCTGGTGATCGTAAGGAAGAATAATGGTGAGGTCAGATTGTGTGTAGATTTCGGAAACTTGAACAAATGCTCTAAAAAGGACAACTATCCTCTTCCTAAGATGGAACACTTGTTACAGAGGATTTTAGGGGCAAAGGTCGTGTCCTTTCTTGATGGCTTTTCCAGTTACAATCAGGTTGTTGTCCATCCGGATGATCAGGAGAAGACTGCGTTTACCACTCCTTGGGGGACCTTTATGTACTCCAATATGCCCTTTGGATTAATGAACGTCGGGGCCACATTCCAAAGGGCCATGGATATAAAATTTGTGGGAGAAAAAGACAAGTTCATCCTCATATACCTTGATTATATTACAGTATTTTCCAGTAGCCATGAGGAACATTTGAAACATCTGAAAAGAGTATTCTTAAAGTGCAGACAGTTTGGGATCTCATTAAATCCCAAGAAATCCCAGTTTTCTCTAAGAAAGGGTAGGCTCTTGGGTCACATCGTCTCAGCCGAAGGTGTCATGATTGATCCAGCACGAGTGGAGGCAATTCAAAATATGTCCTTGTCAAGGTCAAAGAAGGACATCCAGTCGCTGCTCGATAAGATAAATTTTGTCAGAAGGTTTGTGCCCAATTTTGCTGAATTAGTCAAACATATAACATGCATGCTGAAAAAAGGGTCTGAGGTAAAATGGACAGACAGCGCGAGAAACTCTTTTCAGGATATCAAGCAAGCGATCATCGAATCTTCGATTCTGATCAGCCCAGATTATAGTAAGACTTTCTATGTCTTTTCTTTTGCTTCCTATGACACAGTGGCAGTAGTCCTGCTTCAGAAAGACGAGGAAGATTTTGATCATCCCATGGCATTATTCAGCAAGACAATCAGGGATGCGGAACTAAGGTATGACCCTATCGAGAAACAAGCTTACGCTCGCATAAAAGCTTTAAAATCATTCAGAATTTATATCCTTCATTCAAAGGTCATCACATATGTTCCTTCGTCTTCTGTAAAAGATGTTTTAACTCAGCCGGATATCGATGGGAAAAGGGCGAGATGGATCACAAAGATGATTGAATTCAATATTGAAGTAAAGCCCACCAAACTGGTAAAAGGCCAGGGCCTCACCAAGATTTTAGCGGAGGAAAATCATAAGCTGCTGGATATTAATTTCATAGCAAAAATTTCAGAAAATTCACAGACAGATTTGGCAGCAGAAGGGCAGCATGACAGTCAGCAAGTGGCAGAGCACTTGTCCTCCTGTGAATGGTATTCTGGCATCATACACTTTCTGCAAAAGCTTGAAGTTCCTCCTGAACTCAGTTTGACTCAAGCTCGAGCTCTCGAGCTCAGAGCTATCAAATTCTGTATTTATAACAACCTGTTATATCGGAGGGATCCTACTGGTCTGCTTCTCAGGTGTTTAGATAAAGAAGAGTCTGTCAAAGTGACCCATCAGTTTCATTCAGCCTTCTATGGTGGTCATCATTACTGGAAGACTACTGCCCATAAGATCCTAAGAGCCGGATATTATTGGCCTTTTCTCTTCGCTGATGTGTGCGCATTCGTCAAATCTTGTGACAAATGCCAAAGATTTACCGGTAAGCAACAACTGAAATCTTTACCCATGAGGCCTATTGTGGTAAATGGCCCTTTCCAGCAGTGGGGTTTCGATTTTATCGGTGAAATAAATCCTTCATCCAGTGGACAACACAAGTGGATTTTGGTAGCCACTAATTATTTCACAAAGTGGATAGAGGTGATCCCCACTCGGAATGCTACACACCAGGTAGTCATGAAGTTCCTCTATGAAAATATTGTGAGCAGATTTGGATGTCCCAAGAGGTTGGCGGCAGATAATGCAACAGTTTTTAAAGCAGAAGCATTGGTGGACATGTGCGAGTCAATGGGCATCCATCTTGTACACTCTACTCCTTACTATCCTCAAGGTAATGGCTTGGCTGAATCGTCAAATAAGATCTTGATCAAAATCATAAGAAAACTGTTAGAAGAAAATAAAAAGAATTGGGATTCCAAATTGAAATTTTCTCTGTGGGCAGACTGAGTAACTATTAAAAAATCTATAGGAACTTCCCCATTCAAGTTGGTTTATGGGACTGATGCGATCTTTCCTGTTCAGTTAGTGTTTCCTGTGGCTAAATTCTTTCAGGAAGAGCAGACTGAGAAAAATGACATGGTAAGAAGGATGCTGGATTTGGTGGAACTGCAACAAGCTCGCGAACAGTTGGCGGAAAAATCAGAAGCACATCAGATGCAGATCAAAAAGACATTTGACAAAAAGGCGAAGGTGAACAGTTTTCAGATCGGTGACTGGGTTCTAAAGTGGGATGCTCTTCGACAGGAGAAAGGTAAGAATGGCAAGTTCGATTCCTTGTGGACAGGCCCTTTTATGATTACTCAGGTTCAAAACAATAACACTTTCATTCTGCAGAATATGGAGGGTGAGGAAGTGTTCAGTGGCCTGGTAAACGGGCGATTTCTAAAACTTTATTTCGTCTAAGGCTGTAAAGCCTAGACATTGTAAAAATAGTCTTAGTTTTTATTTTTCAATAACTCCATGCCCAATGGAAACACTAGCATATAGTTTAGTTTTTAGGTTCTTTTCCAGGAAAGGCATTGATTCTATGGTTCTTGAAACCTCACAGGGAGGTGTTCATCCCCAATAGGAGCCAGTGTTAAC
>ML820891.1:42924-81692 GCA_009831015.1 Picea engelmannii
CAACTCCATGTATTGTTTCAAATTTCATTTTGTTCATGCACTCAACATTCATGCACCAACACACTCAACATTCCTTCACCAACATACTCAACATTCCTGCACCAACACACTTAACATTCCTGCACTGCACTCTATTTATGTACTTTGTTCTTGCACTCTCTTCCTGCACTGCATTATGTTCCTACATGTCATTATGTTCCTGCCCTACATTTTGTTCCTGCACTGTACTTTGTTCCTGCACTCCACATTTGATTTTTGAGTTTTGTTTCCTACACTTCACAACCCATATCTATAACTTCACTTTCCATTCTTGGGTGTATATTTTTTAGGACAATTCATTTGAATAGTTTTAATTTAGATTTCATTGCCTAATTGTTTGATTATGTTTTTCTTTAGCTAGTTTGTTTTAATTTGGTTTTCTAGTAATTTAATTCTATTTTATTTCCGCTCTTGGTTTTATTTCGTGTACTTTTCTTCCTTGTAATTTAATTTCACATAACTTCAATCACCAAAGGACATATTAAGGGTATAAATTGTGAGATATGGCCTCCCCATGGTGGGATTCATCCCAAGGTGACTAGTTTATTTCCTATCAATTGAATTCATTCTCTCTTGTGTGTTTCATTTATTTCATTAAAGAGTGGTTTTTCGGAAATAAGCTAGACTAGGCTCCAATCCTACATTTCCTATGCTTGCACCTCTAATTCTATGACTCCCTGGTTGATAATTTAATTTTGGGAATTAATAATGCATATATTTATCCCCACACAACCGAAGGGAAGCTCCACATCCCCAATTCTCTAGATATAACCAAAAGGTGGTTACAACCCCTTATGTTCTTCAGCTACAACTAGAAGGTGGCTACAATCACCTATCCTTTCCCTGTCCAACTGCCCTAAAATATAAGTGTCAAATATCGGATGAAACCACTGCCACACTGTCACTATGAAATATACCAATGTAAACATGTACCAATCTGTGCTAACAAACTCTAACCAACATGTACCAATAACCTGTAGTCAACTTGTACCAATAACCTGTAATCAATTGATACCAATAACCTGTGCCAACATATACCAACAACCTGTACCAATAATATCCTCAACATATCAAATATTATAACATAGATCTCATACCCAATATCACAAGAATATAACTCAAACCATGTGCAACAATGTTTCTCTAGTCATGTGCCATACATGTGCATACTATTGGATTACTGAGAGGGGGGGTGAATCAGTAATAGAGCAATTTAATCCTTTTTAACCTTATAATCAATGTAGAATTATCATCCAATAACTGCAGAGTAAATAAGAAATGAACAAATTAACAATCATACACATACACAATACACTAGTGTTTTACGTGGAAACCCGAAGTGGGAGAAAACTACATAATGATTTTTCTTATATGTCTTCAAGAATTACATTCATTAGAAGCACCAACTTCCTTTGTTTTCCATTTGCAACTAGAAGGAGGCTCCAACCCCCTTGTTTCTTAGGCTAAAACCTGAAGGAAGCTCCAACTCCCCTATTCTCTGGCTACAACCCACTATGTTCTCCGTCTACAACCAAAAGGTGGCTACAACCACCTATCCTTTCCTCGTCCAACGACCCTGAAGTAGAAGTAGAATGATGGAACCAATGCCACACTATCACTATGCGATATACCCTTGTAAACCTGTACCAACAAACTTGAACCATGCATCAACCTATACATCAACCTGTAATCAACATGTACCATAAATAATTGCATCAACCATGCACAAACATGTACCAAACAACATGTAATCAACCTGTACCATAAAAAAGTGCATCCAACCATGTACCAAGTATGTACCAATCATGTTTCAACTACTCATCAACTATGACTTATCAATATGTACCAACATCATCAACTATACACCTCATGTATGTGCCAACGCATCAACAACTTGTCTCAACCATGTACTCAACATGTACCACAACCAAAATCCATCATCAATATCATCATCCAAATATGATTTGTAACTCTTTAATAGACCTGGTGTATATTATCACATAACTCCAAACCTTCCTTAACTTTAACAACAAGAGACTAGCATTTTCATCAAACTTTTCTCTAGTCTCACATGACTAGTTTTGGATTAGTCAACAACCCTAACTTGAGATAATAATAACTATGTACCTGTAATGAATAAAGATACGAAACTGATATACAATGTTCTTCAGTGTGTTTTATGCAATTTCTCCACATTTCACTACTTGGAACCTCTCAGAAAAGGAGTTATAGAAAAAATGGCATACCTTGTTGAATTCTGGCTTATTCTAGAGAGCGACCTTGTAGAGCATGCTCTGCATGGAATATTTGTTGAATAAATCTGAAAATGTTACAAAGAATACTAAATCCTATACTATAATCAACACATTTTTTCTTACTAAATGTGGATCTTTTATGAATAAGTTATGACGCTTTTACCGGAAACACTTGTTTTAGACTAGTTTCAGTACTAGCCACAAACCCTATTTTCCACAGAGTGTAACTCCAAAAATACAACGACCCACAAGATGAATTTTTTACAACATATACTTGGATATGTTTCCTAAATGGCCTATCAATATCAGGTTCTGAATCATTCTAGAAAAAAACGTTATTGCAAAAATGGTGAGATGAACTGTAAATAACATACCTTAGAAAGAATCATCAAAAGAATTTATCCTCCCTTGAATTTCAACCCTCTTTTCTTCACCTTCCCTCTGAAATTTGGCTTAGATATCCTTTGGTTACTTCAGTCACCTATAGATATTCAATATGCTCAGGTGTGATTTAAAATGAGAGAGCCTTGCCTCTTATTTATACTCTCCACCTTCTAGGTCACTTAACCCATTTCTAGGTCACTTAACCTATTTCTAGGTCACTTAACCCATTTATAGGTCACTTAACCCATTTCTAGGTCACTTAACCCATTTATAGGTCACTTAACCTATTTTCCTCATTTTTAGGGTTAACCACTTTCCATAATTAGAAAGTTCTCCATTACTTTATCATTTAAATATTCCTCCTTGACTTTGTCACCTCACTTTATCATTTAAATAATCTTCTTTGATTTTGTCACTTCACTTTATTATTTAAATAATCCTTCTTGACTTTGCCAATTTACTTTATCATTTAAATAATAATTTCTTCTTTGCAAGCTCTTTGACTTCTTTTACCTTTTGGGGCTTCAAGCCAACATATAAGGGTCCTCCAACTTCGTAAGTTCATAACTCTCAAACCGTGAGGAGTTATGTGGCATTCCACATACCAACAGAAATGTCATGATGTTGGAAGTAGGATGAAGTGGAAAGAAGGATGGCCAAAGTGGAAATAAGGATGATTGCGGGGAAAGAAATCATGCAGAAAGTAAAACATCATATGGAAGGAAACGCAGCACGCATGCATGCAAGAAAGCGTGCACAAGGAAAGCGACAGCTGGAATGAGGAGTAGCATGCTCACATGAGAGGAATACCTAACATTGGTAGGGTTAGGGGTTTGGTAATGTATTGTAATGTCTGAAGATCCAAAGATGTATAAATACTGATACTGAGGTATTATAGAGGGTTATGATACATAGGTATCAGGGAAGTTGGATTTTGCATTGTTCAAACTATTTTTCTATCGTAGATATGTAGAAGTTGATGTGTTATGTAATATTCTTTCACGATCCTTTTTTGTAAGCTTTTGAGCTATAGGAGAGGAGAGAAGGAAGATCAGAGGATTATATCGTAGGATGAGGATCCTGGTGTGATCTAGTTCGCCTCATATAGATCTTACCCATCTTAGGAGAATTGTAAGTGCGTGGCACTAGATACACAAAACTACCATAATAAAAGAGTCGAGAGCCAAATCTTTGTGGACGTAGCCTAGGAGGGGGTGAACCATGGTAATATCTATGTAATGTGATGAATGCATGCATATATTTTTCCTCTTTCATTAGTTATTTGTTGTGCTTAATGAATGAATGAGTTATTATATTGTTATGAAATATGATTGTGTTGTTAAGGGAATAAACGGTGGAAGGTAATGCATAGTCACGAATAATTGTAGGTTACAATCCCAATTTATAGCAGATGGCTATGAATATAGATCTCATATCTCATACTCAATCCTGGGTTGTAAACACCTGAGTCTTACAAACACCCATTTAGAGCTACCTCGGGTGTGACTGCGCAGTGCATCCTGTGTGTTGTGTTGCCTTCTTGTTTACCAGAAGGGCCAGTAGTTTTAGAGGATTTGTTGGAAACCTGGAAGACATGAACTCTGGGTCAATAAGAAAATCAGAGTAGAATAGAGGAAGAGTAAAAACCAACAAATGGTTATGTTCCCATTAGTAGGAATGAGAGAGGACTGAGTAGAGGAGATAGATTGAGCGAGAAAAGAATGAAGAAAAGCAGAGAGAAATGAACCAGTAGAAGGGAATGTTGAGACCGTGGAACCCCACAAAAGAAAAAATCAAAAGTTGGTTGAGAAAAAAAGAGCTAGATTTTGCACAGAGAGACAATAGAAACACTAGAATAACATCTTGCAAATATCTGGACAAAGCGTGTTTATTGATTTACACGAAGTATTTTTCTGTGATTTTCCACATCTATTGCAGGAGTGGATAATAAGGTTAAAAGATAACCACGTGAAGAACCAGATTCAACAATTAGATTGGACCCCAATACATATTGAGTAGTTACAATAGGTGAACAACAGATTAACCCGCATAGTAGAATTTTGGCTGGACAATATTGTGGCAGGGTTTATAACAGAGTTTGCAGTTGACACAGCGAATTCATACAATGCAACAGAGAAAGATTTTTTATGAGGACCTCGAGGAAGGTACATTAGATCATTGTATATTTCTATTAGGATATTTCTATATAAAAAGGGTGTAATGACAATGGAATCATACAACTAAACTTTCCTGCGTGCATGGGGCAAGGGGGGAAGCACTGACAGAGAGAGAAGAAATGGAAGGAGGAAAGGATAAGGGAAAGAATGAGGAACCCTTAGACCTGATCATGATGGATGATGACCAAATCCAATGGATATTGGAGACAACTGGAAAGATGCATAACGGAGCACCCTACCAATATAAGGTGAATACCAAGAAGAGAGTTATAGCCACAAGGGAAGGCTTGGTGAGTAATGAGGAAGAGGTAGAGGATCTTCGGGCTATGGAGCAGATTGAGGAAATTTTTTTCGCAACATATGAGAGGAAGACGAGAGGTCCAAGAGCGGGAGGATAAGGAAACCATCCTGTCCATATTAATTTTAGTGTGGAACCCATAAACCCATGTGAAACTAACACACAAAAGAGAACACCACCATTTAGAAAACCGAAGTTCGAAGGAAGTCCGAAAATAGGAAGTACATCTACACAAGGAACAACAACTGGAGGAGCCAGTTCAGGTAGCACTAGTCAATTATCTACACCGCGCAGAGGAGGTAGTAGTTAAGTATTCAGAATGGCAGGACATGATCCTACCATCGGGTTACTAGAATTTTGGGGAGAAGAAGCAAAAGACCCTAAGAAACATTTTTTCATTTGTGAAAATATCTGGGAAGAAAAAAATATCACTGATGAAGATACTAAAATCACGCAGCTAGTGATTACTCTAAGGGATCACACACTAGACTGGTACATGAGTCTAGACACAAACAATTCCTCTAGGAAGACAAGGACACTAGAATACATTAATAAGTTACTGATTAATGAGTTCCAGAAGCCGATCTCAGAGGATTAGTAGATGAAAAAGATGATCGAAATAAGACAAAAACTAGGAGTCAGTATGGGAGATTGACCAGCGATTCAAGCGATTGAAGGGAAAGTTAAAATATCTCATGACCGATATCCATCATCAACACATCTTTGTCAATTCACTACTCCCACACTTGAAATACCCTTTACGACAACAAAAATTTTAGATGAGGGTAGAGGCTTTGCAGGCAACCCTGCAATTGGAAGAAAACCAGTATCAACAGACAGACCCAACTATCGAAGAATTGAAGGAGGACTTGAAGAATCTAACATTTCAGCTGAACTAGAATAAGAACAAGGACAAACTAGAATTTGTTTGGTGTATCACGTGCAGGATGAAAGGACACCACAAGAACAAATGCCCAACGTTTGCACAGTATATGGTAGCAGGAATGTTGAATCCATTACCAACGAGAGGATTATGGTGTGAAATCTGAAAGAAACTAGGTCACGACCCTTATCACTACAGGATGATGCAGAAATACCAAATAGTCCCAAATATCTCATATTGCACCTTTTGCAAGTCGGTGGGCCACGATGATAAATATTGCAGAACTATGGAGCTGATGCGAGAAAGGACATCATATGCATATAGGGTACAGATTGAAATGATGACTGGGAAAGAAGCACCACAGTTCAATCCAGTCACAGCTCCATACAACACTACGCAACAACAGTATAATACTGCACAACAACCGTACAATAACACACATCCATAGTACAACTCGGCACAACCTTAGTACAATACCATGTAGTATAATCAATTGCCATAGTATAACACGCCAAGAGGCGATCGATCAAGCTACAGAGGAGGAGGACGAGCCAGAGGAGGTTTCGGACGAGGTAGAGGACCAGTCACATGTCACAATTGTCAACAACTGGGACATTATGCATGGGAATGTCCACTTCCACCAACAACTTGTATGTATTGTCATGCATCGGACCATGATACATAGGAATTCTTGACATTACTAGTGAAGATTTAGGAAAAGAGGAACCAGAACAATCATATAATGTTCAATGGATTTCAGCTGAAACAAGGGATGAAGGATGAAACATCAACATAGTCACTTATGAAGGAGCTAAAAGAGGCACTGACGCAGTTCGAAAGGACCCAACGCAGAATCAATGGGTAAATAATAACATTGAACCTAGGAAGCAGTTCGATGTGAAGAAAGAAAAGGAGATCTTTAAACAGGTCAGACAAGAATTTCAGAAGGAGGGCATAACATCAACTTCAACTGCGCAACATAACAAGGAAGAACCAGAATATAATATGTCTCCCTTACTGGATCATACCAATGAAATGCAGTCCATGGGATAAGTAAGTACGATTAAAGGCTTTATGCAATCATGTGTAAAGGTATTAAGTGATCCATCATCTGTGAAAGTATTGCAAAACATACTAGTAAAATGTAGCAATGAGACGGAAGAGAAGCTAGAACCAAAGACAGTCAATCACCTACACACAAAGAGAAGAACAAGTAGGGAGTTTAGACTTAATGCTAACATTGGGCATTTCAATATGGGAGACATCATACTAGATCTAGGATCTAAATTTAATGTATTACCAAAGAAGACATGGCAGTGCATGGGAGAGCCAACATTAGGATACTCACCTGTTCAATTGAAATTAGCAAACCAACACAGAGTCCTACCAATCAGTAGACTGAAAGGAGTGATAATTGATTTGGATGGAGTGCACACTAAAGAAAACTTTGAATTCATTGAAATAGTGGACAACGCAACACCCTACCTGACATTACTTGGTCTAGATTGGTTGTTTGACAACAAGGCCATAATCAATTTGAAAACCAGGAAAATGACATTTGAGTCAGGCGAATACAGGGTCATCGCGCCATTAGACCCATCTGAAGGGGAGAGATTTTTAGAACCCACTTGATTAGACTTAGAGGAAATCAACCAGTTGTATAGAACAACTGCGCGCGATGAGGATTATGTAAACCCAACTACAAATGGGGTACTTAGTTGGTGAAGAATTACTTCATGTGCGACAGACTCAGACACCGGTTTGGAAAAATGGCAGCAGAGGCTACATGAAGTATCCATGTGAAGATGTGTGATAATCGATCGCGCAATAAGATGGGTAGGCACATAAATCAGAGAACCACCCAGTTTCCATGGAATAAATGATTTGGAAACATTCTTGACACAGAATGAATATGAAGTGCTAGAAAACTAGAGACTGATAGCACTTGAATTATCACTCAAGGCCACACCTACAATATGGTGGGGTTCACATAAGGAGACAATCACATACTGGTACCAATTTAAGAGGTTACTGCACATAAGGTTTGGTGCAGAACAGAAAAACAACAAACAACATAAATATGAAGGACAAGGGACACCAGCAGAACACTTGGAGAAGTGCATAGCGTTGTGTAAAATGACACCTCCATAGGAATGGCCTCATCATTTCATACATAGTCTAGAGAGGATACTAGCAAATTGGTACATAGACCAGAAGTTGCACAAAGGAACTGTGACCTCGACAATATTGAAATAGAATTTCTCAATCACTTTCTCATTCGAACATGAGAACCCCAACATAGACACAACCCTTAAATGGATCATAGGAGTTATGTTTATCAGAGAACCATAAGTAGAATTGATAACAGAAGAACAACAATGGAAAAAATAGACATTCAAGGACCTACTGTCACGCTACCATGTACAGGAGGAAGCATTGGATGAAGATGATTCACACGATATTTAGATTGAAGAAGAAGAAGGAGAAAGAGATGTGGAAGGACCACCCATATAATCAGAAGTTATTTCCGCGCCGATCAAGGTAAAGAAATTTAACATCAGGACAGCTGAGCAGCCCAAAATGGCCAGCATTGGGGATTATTGGGATAAGAAAATAGTAGAAAGCATCACAGAGTTGTTGCGCGAATACAGTGATCTCTTTCCCACAACATTTACGGAGATGAAGGGTATAGTCAGAGAACTGGAAGAAATGAAGATACCACTCAGACCTATTAGACAACGACCCTATAGATTGAACCCAATATATAAACAGAAAGTTAAAGCTGAGATCGATAAGATTCTCTAAGCCGACATCATAGAACTAGTTGAGGTGTCAGAATGGATAATCCCAATGGTAGTACATGAAAAGAAACAAGGAGGGATCATGATATGTGTCGACTTGAGGAAGTTGAACGATGCATGCCTACACAAACCATTCCCTACACCATTCACGGATGAAGTATTAGAGAATGTAGGAGGACATGAAGCTTACTCATTTACTAATGGATTCTCAGGCTACCATCATATTAAGATAGTTGAAGAGGAAAGATACAAGACCACATTTGCGATAGAATGGGGATCTTATCAGTACACATTCATGTCGTTTGGACTGAAGAATGCACCCGCAATATTTTCCAGAGTGGTCATTGCAACATTTAAAGAATTCATCCATCAATTTCTTGAAGTATACCTGGATGATTAGAAAATTTATAACCTGTTGAAAAACCATGTGGAAGTTTTATGACTGATGTTAGAAAGATGTAGATAGTGTCAGATATCACTGAACATAAAGAAATGTATATTTGGAACACCATTTGGGATATTATTAGGCCATGCAGTATGAAAACAAGGGTTATTAGTAGATCCAACAAAGATCACAGTCATTGTTAACTTGCCAGCACCAAAAACATTCTATCGGCTAAGAGTGATGTTAGGGCACACAGGATACTACAGGAAATTCATCAAAGGATATGCACATATCACATGACCGATGGAAAAGTTGTTAAGGAAGGATATGAAGTTTCAATGGAATGACGAGTGTCAACACGGTCTGAATACCTTGAAGGAAATATGGTTACCGCGCCGATATTAGTATTTCCAGACTCGAAAAAGACATTCCATGTGCATGTAGATGCATCAGCGCTAGCACTAGGAGCCATCTTGTCACATCCAGGAGAAGGATACATGGATCACCCAATAGAATTTGCGAGCAGAAATATATCAGACTCCGAACATAACTATAACATGGAAGAAAGAGAAGGCCTAGCCATGGTTTATGCACTGTAGAAGTTCATAAATTACTTATTGGGAAACCACTTTAAGATGTTCACAGATCACTCAGCCCTGAAATACCTAGTCAACAAGCCAGTGTTGGGGGAGCGAATCTATCGATGGTTATTGCTATTTCAATAATTTGATTTTGAATTAATAGTTAAACTAGGAAAATTGAACGCAGGACCTGACCACCTATCAAGGGTCACAAATGGAGAAGAACCTATGAACTTAGAAAACAACTTTCTGGATGCACAGTTATTCGTAGTACATATTTCTGATGAATACTTTGTAGATATTATGAAGTACTTGAGTACAGGTACTACACCGCAAGAATATAGCACCGCACGGAAGACAAACCTAGTAGTCTATGTTGTCGACTATCAACTGATTATAGGATATTTATATAAATTGGGCGCAGATAGCATCTTGCAAAGATACGTGTTAGATCACGAAAGACCAAGAATTTTAGCAAAATCCCATGAGAGAATAGCAGGAGGGCACTATGCGGGTAAAGCTACCGCGTAGAAGTTATTGCGCGCAGGACTATGGTGGCCAACGATTCACGGAGACTCAAAGGAGTATTGTCAAAGATCTGATGTCTTTCAAAGGGTAGGAAAACCCTACAAAAGAGACGAGATTCCACTACAACCACAAGAAACATTACAAACATTTGAAAAATGGGCAATCGACTTTGTGGGACCAATTAACCCACCAGCCAAAAGAACAGGGGAAAAGTACATCATCACCATGATGAAATACTTAACGAGATGGGTGGTGTTGGGGCTCAGAAATGTTCTATTTTCATCCACCTTTCCCTTCATCATTCTCCACATTTCATCGCCCCGTTAACCTTTCACGATATCATTTCCATAAATATACTTGGGTTTCACCTTATTGTTCTCCACTTTATTCATTTTAGTATTTAAAAGGGAATTTGTGATTAAATATTAGAAAATCAACATGTTTTCATATATATATCTCAAAAATGTGTGAGCTTTGTAATGTGTAGGAATATGTGAAGGATTAATTCAAAAGGACTTCTCAAATACTTCCTCCACCATTTAAAGATTTGAGGATTTAATTCAAGGAGAAGATCATGGAGATTTGATTGGCATATCTTATCCAAGATATATGAGAGATATGTGTGAGGATTTGAAGGGATTATATTTTGTAATAATGGGAAATAGGTTGATAGAATAATGGATCTGTAATTATGAGATGGTTATCTTATCTTCAAGGCCCTCATGTATAAAACAGAGTGATCTCTCTTCATGAGGATTAAATTAGAGTAGTAATCAAGTAGAGAATTAGAGTAGTCATTAATGGTACTCATTTGGATTTGAAAGAAAGGGATTCTTATCTTTGATTCATGGTTTTGGTTTTCATGCTTTCATTATTCTTTTATGAAGATTGATTTGATTATTGTAATATAACATTGCTTCATTGGTGAGAGCTCTCATATGTTGTTGTGTCATTCAACTCTTCACATGTTGTATTTTCTTTTCCTTCATGTAGTTCTCCATTTCTAGATTAATTACATTTACGCAATTTATTATTCCTAGATTAATTTCCTTTGCACAATTTCCCATTCCTAGATTAATTTCAATTCCAAGTTGTGTGTTTAAATTTCATGCATTATCTTAATGATTCAATTTTAAGTGTATCTTAAACATTAGATTAGATTAGTTTCGCTTCAATATTGCATATACTTTGTGTGTGCTTTGTAAGTTTACGATCCTTGAATTGACAAATTAAATAGTTGGGAAAGTACTACATCTCAATTAATACAACATTAGTTCGGCCCAATATAACGACTGCCCTTCCCTTGTCACGATTGTTGTTCCTTCTGCAGGTGGTGTTGTTCATTTGAACGGAACAATTTTCATTCCTTTTGTTACAATTTTTGTCCCTTTGCAAGGGTTTCATCTCTGGAGAACGAGTATTGAAAATGGAAGGTAAGAACCTATGTAGGAAACAAGTAAAACGCTTGTGCCAACGCCTACCTTTGGATGATGCATAGAGGTTATATTTTAGGACATCTTTAGAGCCAAACATTTTGGCGTCGTTGTCGGGGAAGCACGATGGATTGAGGTATTAGTTTCTTTTTCATTTCAATTCATTCAAGTGTGATCTAGACGTGTTGGTAAGGGGTCATAGAAGCTCGTGAGAGGAGACTCCTCATGTTCTCCCTACCAAATAGGTAAAAGTAGTTTCAATTTCTGAAAATTTCAATTTATGCGAGAGTGTTTAATTCATGCAAGTGTGATCTAGATGTGTTGGTAAGGGGTCACAGAAGCTTGTGAGAGGAGACTCCTCATGTTCTCCCTACCAACTAGGTAAAAGTAGTTTCAATTCCTGCAAATTTCAATTTATGCAAGAGTGTTTAATTTCTGCAAGTGTGATGTGCATGTGTTGGTAAGGGGTCATAGCATCTACTTGAATGAAGATTGCTCATGTTCTCCCTGAACAACTATCAAGAGCATTTAATTTCCGAAACTGTGAAGAGTAATTTTTTTATGTTTTAGCAAGAGTGTTTTTTAAGTTTTTCATTTTGATTTGGGTGTTGTAAGAATCCTTTTCTTAACATGATTTAACAATAAATTTAAGCTTGGAACAACTGACTCAGATCCTAGCAAAAGTCAAGGTCTCCTCTTCTCTGGAAGAGGAGATCTTGACAGCAGCTGAAAGCTTATTCACTCCTCCTGAGGTGAACGAATAATCAACATACAAAGAACCTTTCATATTTAATGAAGAACCATTAGGCGTTCAAGAGGTCGAGGAGGACAGTGAGGAGCTACAACATGATCTGAGTAAGACAAATTACGCCTATGAAATCCTGATCGAACGATGGTTTCAAGAAAGTATTAGGTTAGTTCCACTTAGTTTTCCTTTTTATTTTGTTAACTTAGAAATTTAGCAGCTAATTTTTCACGGCCATACATATTCCTGACTGTCAATTGTGAAATTGAAGGATAACATATTTTTATTACTGTTGCATGCATGGCTACATTGGTTGTTTGATTATACGTAACTAATCTCTCATTTCTAATTAGCGTAGTGTAGGTAGGGTTTTATTTTCAAGCTTTTTATTTTTTCTAGAATAAGTATGCTCTCCTTCGCGCTTCATGCGACTGCGAGGATCAGAAAGTAGCATGATTGATTGATTGATTTCAGGAATATCAATTAATTGATGAAACCAAAAATTTCCTAATCCATTTTTCCGTCTACGAACTGTTTCCATTTTCTCACAAATTTTTAATAAGCTTGCAATTTTTATTTTATTCTTTATTTTGAAAACATAATAGAAAAACGAAAAAAAAAAATTGTGCATCCTCCATCTACAAATCAAAGCAATAAAACAATAAGTACAGAGAGAAATATATATATAAATAAATAAAAAATAATTAATGGTTTAATGGTCTAACGCGCAGAGCCATGGCTACCACATCCTTCACCTTACCAACAAATAAAATATATGCATTTTCTTCATAACTCAGAAAGGAATTTATCTATGCACGTATTGCTTGTGTAAATGGTTTGACATTGTGGTTGCAAAATTCTCCATGTATATTCCACTCAACTTCATCAATGCTTATCTAATGTGGTGGAAAGAAGATGTTTCTCAGCATGTAAAAGATGCACGGGGGATCACAATCCCAAATATGGGTTCTGTATGCCAGTTACTACAGTGTCCAAGAGGATGCATGCATCTCCATTGAGTCCAATTGTTGATCTGGGACTTGCGAGAACATTTATTGTGTCTTCATTGGCTTGCGCAGAGGTGTTACTAGCGTACAAGCGGTGGAATACCGACCTCCCAAATAACAAAGGTTGTTCACATACGATGTTCCTTTTGACGTTGTACCAACAGTTGGGGGAAACGCCTTTGTTGCCTCATTTTTCCTCATGAGATCTTTGTGGAATCAGATCATCTCCGCCAAGTGGATCACATTAAATTTTATTGTTTTAGAAAAATGAGAAATCAATAGAAGAGCATTCAATTATTCGTTTTTTGATACGTCCAACCAAATACAGAGATTTTTTGTCTGTCAGAGGTTGAAAATCCCATTTATATTTGAAGCAGCCCACATCTATAGTTTCAAGACAACACATCTGTACAGTTGGTTGTGTGATACGAATGACTTTAACTAGCATTTATCTGGCAGTTTTGTTGTTGGCAATCAATGAATATTTTTTGGTGGTATTATCTCCAGACTGTCAGCCTTCACGCTATATCTAAAATCAGGTTTTGTACTCCCCAAAAATCGAAAACGATATCCCAACAGTAAATTTTGAGTGTATTTCTAACGAAATGTAGGGATTGTGATTGGAATGGGTTACGAGTTTGCCACGTTTAGTTTGCTAGCTATGCCAGATAGAATAATATCTGGTGGCTCTTGCTATTAATCCTGACATGCTTGCTATCTCAATATTTGATTGTTTCAATAAGAAGGAATTTATTTTATTCTATTATTATTTTATCTTTCAAATCACTTGAGCACACTTATAAATTGAGAATTAATTAATTTCAGGGTGGCAGTTCTAACCATGTGCAATAGGTTGTTTGCTTGCGTTTTATTATATGCCAATGTTATTTCTATTGGGCTACCTCGAGGATGGCAGGATGGAGCGACGATTGTTTTTGTTTGGATTCTTGGGAAAATGGTTTTTATTGCCAATATTGGAGATGCAAAGGTTTTCCTTCCAAGGTCAGCTACTAATAATGATCAGAAGAGTTCATAAAATTCCAGTTGCACTTTGAAAGCTATTGTTGTAACCAGAGAACATAAAGAAATTTATCATCAAGAGCATGCCAAGATTTAGAAGGATGGAGGTTATGTTGAAGCAAATGGATGCCTGGAAGGTCACCTTGAAGTATCTCACACCTTAACTGATCACTAATTTAAAAAGATGACGCTGTCAACTAGAGTCCAAGCACAACCTGCGATGGAATTTGCAATAATTCTATCAGTGTCTATTGAAGATTGGGTGCAAAATAGTTGTTTGAATATATACATCAGCATGCTGCAAAGAACCATGCTTAGATCTAGTACAACTGACTCAATTTGCAAACACCTAGAACGCCTTGATTTGCAGCAAAAGAAACAAATGCCTCAAATGAAAACACCTCGATTGCAAACGCCTCAGAAACTAATGGTTTGGTTCTTGCTTTGTTGGTGCTTCCATTTTTAGTATTGATGGGAGCGTTTATGGAGCAACTTTAGAGCCTCAGATATTCCTTCGTAGGACCTCTCACGTAGTGAAGGTTGGATATGTTTTTACACACACTGTTCTCTCCGGAGGGGTGGAATGGTAAATAGGCATGCTCCAGCAAGAATTATTTCTCCCTGGCACTATGCGTTCATTCGGTGACGGCCGGGAAGTAGGGTTTCTTCAGTATTAACGTAGGTATAAAACAAAAACCATAATTTTTTCCATTTATGCCACTTGTCGATCCATGGTTTATTTCATGGGGGTGTTAAAATGGTTTTAGAAAACCACCTTGGGAGGCCTGAACTTAATGACTGTCTACCATGTTGAATGTACCCAAACCACAGTAATTCATTTCGGTCCCCCTTCCTCAATTATCTGTCGAGCACCTTTTGAATTGGGATTGTTGATCTATGATTGTTTGCAATTGTTGGATCTCTACCTCCACATTTGCTTTTATACATGGCACTTTTTTTTACATGGCCATTTTGGCAATTGGTTAACTTGATATGCTATATGGGTATCTATATAGGGCATTACTTCCTTTCTGGAGACGATCAATCTGTTGATGAATGCTATTAACCATTATAAAAATATTGTTTTATTATAAAAAAATATCTTAAGACAATTTCATTTTTTTCTTTTCTTTTGTTATAAATATATATATATATATATATATATATATATATATATATATATATATATATATATATATATATATATATATATATATATATATATATATATTAGGTAAAACATAATACAATACAATAAAAAATAAATAAATTATAAAAGATAAAAACAAATTATAAAAATAAAAACAAACAAAATTGCAAATGGACCTTTTTTTAAATTCTTGAAAACAATATGGAAACATGTTTTTTCGATTTTACGCTAAGCAAGCAATCAACGATGAAACACACACGCACGCAAAGACCACAAAAAGAGGTATAAAATGCATTTTATTTTTACTTTGTCGCATTTATACTTCTTTCTGCATGTTATGTTTTTCTTCGAACATCTCACAAGTTTTCAGGAAGGATTTGTACTAAGTTTTTTTTCAGGTGCACGGCTGACCGCATCTTGCTGCTGAAGTGATTTTCAAAGATCACAAAACTTTTGAAAAAAAAAACATGTCTTATTGACTGCTTGAAGGAGTTGATTCTCGCCTTACACATCATGGTGCTTGTAGTTACACATAAACCTTTTCATAAACCCATTTGCATCATGAATGTCTTCCTCTAGTTCTCCTTCAAAGCAGATTGTTCATCCCTGTGTTGAAGCCCATCTTCCATTGAATTATCCTTCATGACTTCGCATGTGCCTATCTTTCTGAGTCGCATACATCTATTTAGTTTTTTCAGTTCAATTTTCCTTGTCAATAAAACTATACAACTCCCTTTCCATGACTACATTGCTTTTCCATACACACTGTTACTACTGAGATCTTTTCATTTCTAGTCCTACCACTCTTTTTATCAGAAATTGCATTGGCTGATGTGGGATTCCTTAAGTCCCACCTTTCAAGAAGTCTTGCCCTATCAACCTCAACACCTTATCTGGGATATAGACTAGAGTCCATTTTGAGTACCTGGAGGCTTCCATGCCTTAATGGCAAGTTCTCTTGCTGGCAATCATGGGAATACATCAATGTCCCTTGATCATCAGATCTTGCAAGTGCCTCGACATCATCTCATTCATTCACACTTCACAATATGTACTCGGGTACCTTGGCACTCATTGACATCAATGATGATTTGCCTCGCATTGGTTAATGACATTCATCATTGGTCGGTAATCCAATGAATTTTTTTCATGCTTGACATCAACACATTCATTCACATGATTAGAATTTTAGCAGCGGGTGAAGACTAGACACTTTTCATGAATCTATCAGCAGTTAAAGAAGCATGACTTTAACCATACGAGAGTACCATAGTTCCACTTTCATACTTTGTCTTTTCCATGATTCATTCAACAACAGTTCAAATTCCTCCACTTCACATTCTCTGATCCAACAGACAGCAGTCGCCGCTACAACAATAGTCACTTTTCACATGATCCTACAATAGTGACATCTTCCATGCTCTAGCAGCCACATCAGCCATATTCCTATTGCATAGTTCATCAACATTTTGGGTAAGTGGAGGTATGTTATTTTCTAAACTTTAATCCTGTAATTCCTCAACTGCTAGCAATGAATAATTTGGAAAATTCCCTCACCCAGATCCCTTTCCTTTTCACTTCTATGACTTATGCCATGTTTCATGAGGACATGCAACAAGTTAAGTTGGGGGGTAGGGGACTTTATTCACTATCATCACTCCATTTTTCCACTACCATCATTCCATTTTTCATCTCATTTACCATTTATGAACATTTCTTTTCCAACATCTCTTTTCCTATGATACTGTATTGCACTTTTATTCATAAGCATTGTTATACATATTGGCATGATTCACACATATACAAAAAAGGGATTTCTTATACTCAGTGATGCTTTCCTTATGCACATTGATAGCATATATTTTCCAGTAAGAATATGGGCAAATTATTATCATAACAACAAGAGAACAAATAACAAAATGAATGTTGATAACACAAGAACCAACATTATTTATATTCGTAGTTGTCACACAGGAACCAACCATAAGAAAATGGCATTTGTTACTCATGTAAATCCCATCCTGGAAACATTCATTATCATCACTCAAAGCCAACATTCATATGCCAAAATTTCTTGAGAAGATCCATGCATGGTTGCATGAGGACATGAAACAAGTTAAGTTCGGGGGTATGTTGGGGCTCAGAAATGTCCTATTTTCATCCACCTTTCCTTTCATCATTCTCCACATTCCATCGCCCCATTAACCTTTCACAATATCATTTCCATAAATATACTTGGGTTTCACCTTATTGTTCTCCACTTTATTCATTTTAGTATTAAAAAGGGAATTTGTGATTAAATATTAGAAAATCAACATGGTTTCATATATATATCTCAAAAAAGTGTGAGCTTTGTAATGTGTAGGAATATGTGAAGGATTAATTCAAAAGGACTTCTTGAATACTTCCTCCACTATTTCAAGATTTGAGGAGATAATTCAAGGAGAAGATCATGGAGATTTGGTTGGCATATCTTATCCATGATATATGAGAGATATGTGTGAGGATTTGAAGGGATTATATTTTGTAATAATGGGAAATAGGTTGAGAGAATAGTGGATCTGTAATTATGAGATGGTTATCTTATCTTCAAGGCCCTCATGTATAAAAGAGATTGATCTCTCTTCATGAGGATTAAATTAGAGTAGTAATCAAGTAGATAATTAGAGTAGTCATTAATGGCAGTCATTTGGATTTGAAAGAAAGGGATTCTTAGCTTTGATTCATGGTTTTGGTTTCCATGCTTTCATTATTCTTTTATGAAGATTGATTTGATTGTTGTAATATAAGATTGTTTCATTGGTGAGATCTCTCATATGTTGTTTTGCCATTCAACTCTTCACATGTTGCATTTGCTTTTCCTTCATGTAGTTCTCCATTTCTAGATTACGCAATTTATCATTCCTAGATTAATTTCCTTTGCACAATTTCCCATTCCTAGATTAATTTCAATTCCAAGTCGTGTGTTTCAATTTCCTACATTAGCTTAATGATTCAATTTCAGTTGTATCTTAAACATTAGATTATATTAGTTCCACTTCAATCTTGCATATACTTTGTGTGTGCTTTGTAAGTTTACGATCCTCGGATTCAAAAATTAAATAGTTGGGCAAGTACTACAACTCAATTAATACAACATTAGTTCGACCAAATATAATGACTTCCCTTCCCTTGTCACGATTGTTGTTCCTTTTGCAGGTGGTGTTGTTCATTTGAACGGAACAATTGTCGTTCCTTTTGTTACGATTGTTGTCCCTTTGCAGGGGTTGCATCTCTGGAGAACGGGTATTGAAAACGAAAGGTAAGAACCTACGTAGGCAACAATTAAAATGCTTGTGCCAACACCCACTTTTGGATGATGTATAGAGGTTATATTTTAGGACATATTTAGAGCCCAACAAGTGGAAGATGCACCAATAAAAGATTTCAGTGCAGAAAAAACAACGCACTTTTTCTTTGAACAAGTCATTACGAGATTTGGATGCCCAAGAATTTTGATGAGCGACCAAGGCAGGCACTTCATAAAAAACACCATCCATTCGATGACAGAAGAGTTTGAAGTCCATCATCATAAGAGAACACGGTATCATCCATAGGAAAATGGCACAGTGGAAGCCTTCAACAAAATTCTAGAAAATGCGCTGACAAAGATATGTAACGTCAATAGGGATGACTGGGACCTCAAATTAACAACACTATTATGGGCCTACAGGACTACATGAAAAACGTTGTCATGGCATGCACCATTTAAACTGGTTTATGGCCAAGAAGCACTGGTGCCATTAGATTTCTTAGTACCAAGCTTACGTATAGAAACCATCATAGAAATGATAGAATGAGACACAATACAGGAGAGACTTAATCAATTAATGACCATGGAAGAAGACCGAATCTTGGCAGGGTTCCATCAACAAGTTCAAAAATAAAGAAATAAAGCTTGGCACGATAGACACATCAAGAAGAAAACATTCAAGGAAGGAGATCTAGATGATAGTAAATCGTTTTAGCACCCGGGAAAACTTAGAATGCATTGGTTAGGACCGTATGAGGTAAAATATGTCACATATGGAGGAGTTGTACAGTTAAGGGATTTAGCAGGCGCAAAAATCAGAGGCATGATCAGTTTGAGAGGACTAAAGCTATACAGGGACAGTCGACCATCTACCATGTAGTAAAAAAAAAAAAAAAAAAAGAGAGAGGGCAAAGTGCGCCAGAGGTAGAAAGGCCACACGAATTTAGAAAGATGAATTCGGAAAGGAGAAGGGCAATGGTTACATAGAAAGGGAAACAACCGGGAAAAGGAAAGTGAAAAAAAGTAGGATGACAGGACAACACTAGGTGGAATAAAAGGATGGCAAGGACTGATGGGACATCACATTAATCACACCAACTAGAGATGAAAAAGATAGAGTAATGGAAAGTACTAAACTAAAGGAGATGCATTGAATCGGTAATCAAGGTGCATTAAACCCAAAACCAAGGAAGTGTCCTTGAAAAGCTTCATGGGAAAGCCATACAACACACATACGTGAGAGCCCATAGTATATTCACGAAGACAGAGCAAACAGAGAGTGAAAGAGGCTAAAGAACACAGAGTGAGTGCACAGAGATCACCAAGATCGTCTGATTCCAATATACATTTGACATTCACTACCATGGCACCACCCAAGAAAGAAGAAGCAAGCCAGATCACCAAAAGAACCAGATTTCAAACCAGGTCATGAGGACATGTCGAAGAAGGGGAACATTAGCCACCATAGGTCATCGATGTCAACGAAATCCCATCCCCAGAGACGATACCAGTACAATCCACACCGATACTAGAGGAAATTCAACAGCCAACAACAGAGGCCATGAATGTAGATACGAGAGCAGCAACGCAGGAGCCTCAGAGACAGGAAGTAGAAACCCTAAAGGAGGTGCATCCAGAGAGCACCGAAAGAACCCCGGTAGTTAACGGAACAACACAGAATCCGAAAGTAGTAGTGGATCCAGATGAGTCTCAAATGATCATCTTAGAACACCCAACATAGGAGACTATTGAAGATGTCTCGGCTTGTCCGGAATGGATTACGAAGGAGCAACCTAAAGCTACTGGAACTTCAATCCAGCCATCGTAGCAGAAAAGACAAGATACAGATACCAAGTTCACCCTGAAAGAAAGCTGCAACAGAAATTGTTCTACCATGCATACCAGTTGCAGTACAAGTAGGACTAGATCTACTGGGCCATGTTGTAAATCTCAAATATTCAGACTATGATGTAGTAGATGAAGCCAAGTTCCCAGAAATTTTGTAGAGGATCTTTATACAGACTCTAGGCATAACTAGGGTTGGAGAACCGATTAACTAGCGATATCAGTGGGCAACTGGTTTGGAGACAACAAGAATTTTGGGTTTGTTGAACCTACCATATTTTGGCAGAGACCAGTACACAACATCATGTGTCAAACAACTATTAGCAGTCACACATGGAGGGGACATATGGCTGGAAAAACCCATCCCCGTAACCTTTAAGATTAGTCTGCAAATAATAGGGTTACCAATTCAGGGTATGGATCCGACGTTGTTTCTCGACAAAAAAACCAAGGAGAAAGCATTGGAAGAATAAATGAAGAAGAAGTATGGCACAACTCAGGGGACAAGAGGGATAATTATCAAGTGGATTAAAAATGCAGCCAAACAATTGGGCACGAAAATCCTAGCCTGCAAGTTGCTAAGAAAATGTCGTAGGGAAGAAGTCCCAGCTAGAGACATTGCAATTGAAGCTCAGTGCGTAGAAGGCACCTCAATGAGTTGGGTGCCATAATTTTTGAACTCATTCCTAGAGGCTTGCAAGGATGCGCAGGACCTAGGCACAGATTTCCACTACTCATGGTTTATTACCTTAATAGCCTTCATGGGATGGCAACAACCAGGGTACGTAGTTTTTTGTACTAGACCAAAGCCTGCAGGAGTGAGGTATCTATTGCTGAGAGATGGGATGAATTCTAGGAATAAGAGGGACAATGGGATCATATTTGAATCATATCTACGTGACATGCAAGAATCCATCATCCGAATGTGGATAATAACACCAGAGGTTGTCGTGCGATATGTGGACATCGCCAATTTCTAGGCCAAATGACAAACAATGTGGATACATGCAAAGAATGATCTAAAAAAATAGTGGCTACAGATGCGCTACTGCATCACAGAGGGTGATATTGACATGGTCATCAGCGAATGGCCTATCGAATGGAGGATTCCAACCATGACGCAGGAAGTGTCGAAAAGAACAACAAAAGAAGAGGCGGAGCAGGAAGAAATGGAGCCTCCGGAAATCCAAGTGTCCAAGAGACCAAGAACAGGCCAAGGTAAGACCACACAGGAAAATGAAGGGCCAAGGAAGACAGGGACCCATAAGGGGAAGAAGGAGAATACACAGCTGACCAAGGAACAACAAAAATAGGTTGAGGGAGTGCACAAGCAGGTTGAGGGCGCGTAAGAGGCCGCAGCAAGTCCCAATTCCTAGGAACCAAGGGGAAATAAGAGACCAACCATGCAGACAAGAGGTGCGAGCAAGAAATCAAAGGCACAAATAACACCGCCATAATACACAATCACGAAGGATGATGGGGAAATGATCGCCAGATTGGTCCAAGATTTTCTATCTGAGGACTTCGACCATGCTACACACCACAAGGACAAGATTCAACAAGAGTTGGTATACATACAACATCTCCTCAAATAAATTGGGTAAGGTAAGAAAGCAAGCAACAGGGGAATTGGACCATCAACACCGGAAGGGTGCAATAGGAAGAACGACAGTCAGTCTAGGGGATATTGCAACCACACGTAACATTCCATATCAACCCCAATATGTTTCACATGGATGAAATTGTGGGGCAGACACCTTCGAAGGACTTAAGTCAAATTCAACTTGTTTTGACAAGGATACCATCAAGGGATTTACACAGGTTATAGGTGAGCGTCAACCATGAGGTACAATCTCGTGCACGCAGAGACTTAACCAATTTGAAGCAGGCAACAAAGAAGGAGGACACACTGGAAATAGTCAATGAGAAGGATAAATCTGAGACTAAGGAGGAAAGGGAGCACCGAAACGGATTGTAGAAAAAGGTGGCAGGAACTTATGAGAAGATTCCATAGGCCGTGTAAAGTGAGGAAATCACAACAGTAGAAAAGATTGATCAGATTTTGCATGAAATTGATCAATATCAGAAGGAGTTCAAGAATCTCTGAGAACATCTCATACCAACCACTCCACCAATAGTGAAGGAGAAAAGGAAGCAGGAAGAAACATCGCAGCTGTAGGACATAGAGCAGCAGGTTAGCACAGTAGGTGACTTGTTTGATAAAGCAACGCATCTTTGGACCAGTTTGGAGGAGGATCAACAGGTCCACAAATGGGACATGGAAGAATAAAGGATCAATGCAGTATTCCAAGAACTCAAGCAGAATAAGAAGACAATACTAATCCTAGAACATGTCAAAGGGACGCAGGAAATTAAGAAATTGCAGGCATAGCTAATCTCTGTACAAACCTATAAATAAGAGCGTCATGCTCAAATGGAACCACTGTAGGAATGGGTAGCAGAAGTCCTGGCACAGGAAAAGGAATCCAAGACACAGATAACATTGACTCAAGGAGAGTGTGAAGGATTGATCAGCGATGAAGTGGTAGTCTAGGTAGTGGGAAAAATTAAGGAGAAGACTGCGCAAATGCAGACACAGGCAGCAACACTCAAGGAAAATTTCCATACAATCACGAAGGAGATCGAGGAAGCTCAGAAAGATTAGGTTGCTCAGGACGAGCCACATGTCAGTGTTGGGGGCCTGTTGGCAATAGGACGAAGTGGAAAGAAGGATGGCTGAAGTGGAAATAAGGATGATCGTGGGGAAAGAAAGCATGCAGAAAGTAAAACAACAACTAGAAGGAAACGCAGCATGTGCGCATGAAAGAAAGTGTGCACAAGGAATGCGACAGTAGGAAGCAGGATTAGCACGCACACATGAGAATAATACCTAACATTGGTAGGGTTAGGGTTTTGGTAATGTATTATAATGGCTAAAGAGCCAAATATGTATAAATACCAATACTGAGGTATTGTAGAGGGTTTTGATACGTAGGTATCAGGGCAGTTGGGTTTTGCATTGTTCAGAATATTGTTCTATAGTGGATATGTAGAAGTTGATGTGTTATGTAATGTTTTTTAACGATCCATTTGTGTAAGTTGTTGAGCTAAAGAAGAAGAGACAAGAAAGATCAGAGGATTAGATTGCAGGCTGAGGAGCCTGCTGTGATCTAGTTCGCCTCATATAGATCTTACCCATATGAGGAAAATTGTAAGCGCACAGCGCTGGATACACAAAACTACCATAATAAAATAGCTGAGAGCCAAATATTTGTGGATGTAGCCCAGGAGGGGGTGAACCACAGTAATATATGTGTAATTTGATGAATGCATGCATATCTTTGTCCTCTTTCAACAGTTATTTGTTGTTCTTAATGAATGAATGAGTTATTATATTGCTATGAAATATGATTGTGTTGTTAAGGGAATAAACAATGGAAGGTAATGAATAGTCACAAATAACCATAGGTTACAATCCCAATTTATAGTAGATGGCTCTGAATACAGATCTCATATGTCATACGCAATCCTGGGTTGTAAACAACTGAGTCTTACGGCCACCCATTTAAATCTATCTCGGGTGAGATTGTGCAGCGCATCCTGTGTGTTGTGTTTCCTTCTGGCTTACCAGAAAGGCCGATAGTTTTAGAGGCTTTGTTGGAAACTCGGAAGACATGAACCCTAGGTCAATAATAAGCTTAGAGTAGAATAGAGGAAGAGGAAAAACCAACACATGACATGTAATATCCATATAGAATAGTATTGCCTTCAAATATATTAAAACTCGTACCATTATACATGAAACAACTTTGGGTCCATTACCCAAACCTTTCAGCTACTGGAATTCACTACCAAACTTTATTCAAGGGCTGACATTAATGACAACCAACCTTAATCAACAATATCCCCCTTTGGCATTGATGGCAACACTCTGATGCAATACTAAAATTATGTCATGCAATATTGAAGTCATATCACTCATGCTCCCCCCGGAAACATGCCTTTGTCCTCTGCATCTTTGTGACCATTTCTACCCTTGGAACCATGCCTCTGTCCTCTGCATCTGATGAATGTCTCCCCTTTTGTCATTAATGGAAAAGGTATCTTTCCATCAGGGGATTCTCCCCCTGACTGAACTGTCCTCTTTATGGTGCTTCCTCATGTACATATAAGACATATAAGATAAGCATTCAAAAACATTCATTTTGGAGTAGAAATAACTCTAATTCTATGGAAAATATACTCAAATGTTTCCCGTGGAAGTGGTTTTATAAATATGTCTTCCACTTGTTCTTTTGTGCCCACATACTCAACTCTGATGTTCTTTTCTGCAACATGTTCCTGCAGAAAGGGATACATGATTGGAATTTTCTTCGTCTTAGAGTGCATCACCGGGTTCTTTGAGATACTAATGGCACTTGTATTATTACAATAGATTGGAATGGGCTCATCATACTCAACCTGTATATCTGTCAAAGTTTGTTTCATCCAAAGAACCTCTGTACAACATGTTGTTGCTGCAATATACTCTGCCTCGGATGTAGATAGAGATATTGATGATTGTTTTTTTCTTAGCCATGATACTAAACACTCACCCAAGTAGAAATCTACTCCAGTGGTGCTTCGTCAGTCATCAATATAGCCTACCCAATCTACATCTTTGTAGGAAATAAGAGATAGATCATTTCCTTCTCGATACCATAATCCAAACTCTTATGTTCCTTTGAGATATCGAAAAATTGTCTTCACTGCTAATACATGTGATTCCTTTGGTGATGCTTGAAATCGTGCCACCTTTCCAACTGCCTGCATTACATCTGGTCTAGATGATGTCACATATAGTAGCCTATCAATCATTGACCTATATTGCCTCTGATCTATAGAATTTGAATCATCATATTTGCTTAACTTGTAATTGGTTTGCATGGGAGTGATAATTGGTTTGCAATCTTCCATTCCGAACCTATTTAGCATTTCTCTTATATACTTGGTTTGAGAAATAAAAATTCCTTGGTTTCTTTGACATATCTGAAGTCCTAGAAAAAAGGATAGTTCTCCAAGTAATGACATTTCAAATTCATTCCGCATATCCTTTGCAAATTTCTAGCTTAACATGTCATCATCACTACCAAAAATAATATCATCAACATAAACTTCAATTAATAAAATATTACCTTGACTTACCTTGATGAAGAGGTTGTTGTCTACACTTCCTTTTCTGAACCCTACCTGTTGTAAATATTTATCTAGTCTAGAGTACCATGCTCTAGGAGCATGTTTTAGACCATACAAGACCTTATTTAATTTTCACACATAGTATGCATTCTTTGACAACTGAAATCCTTCTGGTTGTTCAATGTAGACTTCTTCTTCAAGTTCCCCATTAAAAAAAATTGATTTTATGTCCATCTGATACACTTTAATATTTTTGGAGCATGCATAAACTAAAATCAATCAGATTGCTTCCATTCTGGCAAGTGGGGAAATTGTCTCTTCAAAGTCGACTCCTTCAACCTGTGCATATCCTTTACATACCAATCTAGCTTTTTTCCTTGTAACCTATCCATATTCGTTCAATTTATTCCTGTATACCCACTTTATGTCAATCACATTTTTATCCTTTGGTTTTGGAACCAATTCCCAAGTGTCATTTTTCTCTATTTGATCCAATTCTTCATCCATGGCCTTGTTCCAAAAATCATCCTTGTTGACCTCTTCAAAATAGGTTGGTTCAATCGTAGATGTGAGTGCTAGGTGTGTTTTTTCTGGTGAACGAATTCTTCTTCAAGTCTCAACTCATGCGTCTTTGTTTCCGATAATCTTATATGAAGGATGATTCTTTTGTACTCATCTGCTAGGTGTATTTGGAGACACTTGCTAAACTTGCTCTTCTACTTCTGTCAAATTCTCTTCATCTTCCTCTTCTACTTCCTTTTCATCTTCTGCTTATTCTTCAAAAATTTGCTCCATTGATTCATTTTCTTCTTCCTTTGATTCTGGTCTGCATGTTTCATCAATTGTTACATTGACGCTTTCTACAACTTTGTTCAATATCATATTGTAACACTTGTATACTTTCCTTGTACTTGAGTAACCAACAAGTACTCCTTTGTCCACACGAGAGTCAAACTTTCCCATTTTTCCATCTTCTCTTTTGATGTAGCATTTGCTTTCAAAAACTCTAAAGTGCTTCACATTTGTTGGTCTTATTTTCCATAGCTCGTAGGGAGTTTTGTCAGTGTTGTTTCTGAGCATTACTCTGTTTTGAATGTGAACTATTGTATGCACTGCATGTGTCCAAAATATATCTGTCAATTTGGAATCCATTAGCATTGTTTGATCCATTTAATGTATTGTCATGTTTTTTCTTTCAACAACTCCATTATGTTGAGGTGTCCTAGCAACAAAGAATTGTCTTTTTATTCAATGACTTCTACAGTATTCCATAAATTCCTTTGAATTGAACTCTCCTCCATTATTAGATCTCAAGCATTTGATTTTTGAATCCATTTCATTTTCAACCATTTCCTTGTAGATCTTGATGTTTTCAAAATCTTCTGACTTATTCTTGAGAAAGAAAACTGCAGTCATTCTTGTATAATCGTCAACTAATAACATTAAGTATTTCTCACATTTTAAACCCTTTGTTGTATTTGGTCCAACTGATCATTATGCACAATTTCCAGTGGTCTTGTCGTTGAATATTCCTTTGATTTGAACCTGGTCTTTGTTTTATTTCCTTGTTGACAATGCTTGTATAAAGTGTTGGTTGGTTTCGTGACCCATGTATGTGACCCATTCTTTTGTGCCATATCCAAATTTCATCTTCCTTTCCTAGACAACACTTTTCATTTCTAATTTCACTTAATACATATATGTTTCTTGAAGTTCTCGCAGCTGTAGCAATAAATTTTCTTGAACCTTATTTTCTTATCTCACATTTTTGTGGATCAAAAGTAACTTTATGACCTTGGTCACACATTTGACTCACACTTAGAAGATTATGTTTCATATCTTCTACTATTAGAACATTTTCTGCCTTGGTATTCTTGTTCCCAATTATGATTGTGCCTTTTCCAATGATTTTAGCTGAATCATCATTTCTGAAGGAGACTGATCCATCTCGTTCCTTTCATAATGTAAGAAACCCGTCTCTATCACCTATCATATGTTTTGAACAACCATTGTCAACATACGAACCGCGTTTCTTTTACTTAGCTTGTAGAGCGAGTGTGCATTATTCATTGCTATAATGATCCTTCTTTCTTATCCATGTCCTTTTATGAGGTTCATGTCTGTGACTGTTGTTATTCTGTTGCGGTTCTCTAGGAGGGACTGTCATTCTGCAATATTTGGCCATGTGTCCAAAAGTTTTACATTTGTAACATTCCACTTGAGTGCTCAAAGATTCAAACCTGTTGTAACTTCTTCTATGTATTTCACTAGGCCTTCTTTGATAACCCTTTTGTGTATGACTTTCAAATTTTTGTGTGTTCCTATTGTTAGCTATGCAATTCACAGCTTTATGTCCAAAATTATTACATGCATAACATAAACCAAAAAAGATAGTTTGATACCTGGGAGTTGAAGATATTCTAAAAGGAGGTACTCTTATAAATGATTCTTCTTCCTAAGGCTTATCTATCGGTTGTTGACTCTGAAATCTGAATCTTCTCAGTGGAGGAGTGTCCCTGTAATCTTCCTTGTAGATATTCCTATCCCCCTTGATTGTTTATGCATAGCTTTTTGGATATGATTATTTCTCTGTTGTTTTGGAGATTGATCCTTTTTCTATCTGATTATATCCAAGTATGGACTTGTCATGATGAGATTTGTTACTACTAATAATGTCATCCAAAACTTTTTAGTTTTTCTGCATATTTTTCTTTTGAAGATCCTTTCTTAATGTCACATTGTCTACTTCCAAATTTCCAATGATCTTGTATTTTTCTTCTAGTTGTTATTTGAGTTTTTCTTTAATTCTTTTATCTTCTTCTATTTGAACCTTCAAAATTGTGATCATTTGTTCTAGTTCTTGAGTGTCTTCTTTCTTGTCTAGTTCTTCTTGTAGTTTCTTGTTTTTCTTCTTTTCTCTTCTGATAACTTCTATGGCACACATTAATTCCTCTCGGTAGTCAACTTCTGCCTCTTTAATTTATTCTTCGACTTCTTCATATTCTTCTTTGGCTTCTTCATATCCTTCTTCAGAGTCTTCTTTATCAGATTTTTCTACTACCATGAATAGAACTCTTTATGTTTCACTGTCACTAACTTCATCTTCATCTGATGATGAGATGTCTTCTTTGGTGCAAAAGATTTTCTTGAAAACTTTCTTTGTGGTTATTTTTCCTTTATATGTTTGTTTTCCTTTTGAGTAACCTTCATCGCTACTCTTTTTCTTATAAGTACATTTGTTAGAAAAATGACCAATACCATCACAATTAAAACAAATTAAAGTAAGCTTACCTATATACCTACCATTGGTTCCCTTGCTCAGTCTTTTGACAAAGTTGGCCACTTCTTCATCATCTTCTGAGACGTCACTATTGTTGCTATGTTTTTCTTTTTTCCTTCCCTTTTGCTTTGAATTTTTGGATGCTTTGAAGGCTGCTTCTTTTATATGTGGATTTTCCTGTTCATTTCTCATTTCATATGTTGTGAATACTCCATGTAATTCATCCATGTTTATTGAGTTTATATCTGATCTTTCTTCTAGTGTTGATATCTTAGGGTCAAATCTCATAGGAAGAGATCTTATTACTTTTTGAACAATTACAGATTCTTTGATTTCTTCTCCTAATCCTATGATTTCATTTACTGTTTCATCAACTTGTAAAAAGTAAGCTGCAATATTCTCATCTTCCTTCATCTTAAGTTGTTCGAACTGACTTCTGTAAGTTTGAAGCTTTGTTGCTTTGACTTTTGAATCTCCTTCATAAATATTTTGAAGTTTGTCCCAAATATCTTTAGCATATTTACAATGTGCAACTTTGGTGAATATCATTTCACTAAGACCATTCAGAAGTCCATTTTTGGCTTTGGAATTATTATGACCAAGTTTCATTGCTTTGTCATTTGTTGGTGGAACTGCTGGTGTTGTGTATCCATCTGCAATTGATTTCCAAATTTCAAATACACGTGCCTGTATATATGTTTTCATCCTTATGCTCCAAAATGCATGCTTTTGTCCATTGAACTATGGTATTCCATTTTTATATAAGTTGTTTCTCTCCATGATCTACCTTTCAGTGGTTAAACTGATTTCTGAAGGAACCTTCTCTGATACCAATTGTTGGATTACTGAGAGGGGGNNNTGAATTAGTATTAGAGAAATTTAATCCTTTTTAACCATATTATCCAAGTGTTATATCAATGTAGAATTATCATCCAATAAGTACAGAGTAAATAAAAAATGAACAAATGAACAATCATACACATACATAGTACACCAGTGTTTTACATGGAAACACAAAGAGAGAGAAAACCAAGGAATGTTTTTCCTTATATATCTTGAAGAATTACATTCATTGGAAGCACCAACTTCCTTTATTTTCCAGTTGCAACTGGAAGGAGGCTCCAAACCCCTTGTTTCTCAAGTTACAACCTGAAGGAAGCTCCAACTCCCCTATTCTCTAGCTACAACCAGAAGGAGGCTACAACCCCCTATGTTCACCAGCTACAACCAGAAGGTGGCTACAACCACCTGACGTTGCCCTGTCCAACTGCCATGAAGTAGAAGTAGAATGATGGAACCAATGTCACACTATCACTTTGAGATATATGGTTGTAAACCTGTACCAATAAACTTGAACCATGCATCAAACGTGCATCAAATTGTACCTCAACCTGTAATCAACCTATAACATAAACAAGTGCTTCAACCATGCACTAACCTGTACCAAACAACTAGTAATCAACCTGTACCATAAACAAGTGCATCCAACCATGCACCAAGTATGTACCAATCATGTGTCAACTACTTATCAACTATGAATCATCAATATGTACCAACATGATCAACTATACACCTCATGTATGTGCCAACTCATGAACTACTTGTCTCAACCATGTACTCAACATGTACCTCAACCAAAATCCCTCATCAATATCATCATCCAAATATGATTTGTAAATCTATAATAGACCTGGTGTATATGATCACATACCTGCAAACCTTCCTTAACTTTAACAACAAGAGACTATCATTTTCATCAAACTTTTCTTTAATCTCACATGACTAGTTTTGGATTAGTCAACAACCCTAACTTGAAATAATCATAATTGTGTACCTGTAATGAGTAAAGATATGAAACTAATACACAATGTTCTTCAGTGTGTTTTATGCAATTCCTCTAGTTTTCACTACTTTGAACCTCTCAAAAAAGGATTTATAGAAAAAATGGCATACCTTGCTGAATTCTGGCTTATTCTAGAGAGAGACCTTGTAGAGCATGCCCGACATAGAATGTTTGTTGAATAGATATTAAACTATTACATAGAATACTAAAGACTTTACTCTAACCAACACATTTTGTCTTACTAAATTTGGATCTGTTATGAAGAAGTTATGAAGTTTTTACCCGAAACACCTGTTTTAGACTAGTTTCATGACTAGGCACAAACCCTATTTTCCATGGATTGTAACTTCAAAAATAAAACGACCAAAAATATTGATTGTTTACCATAGATACTTGGATATGTTTCCTCAATGGACTATAAATCTCATGATCTGAATCATTCTAGAAAAAAAATTATTGCGAAAATGGTGAGATGACCTATAAATAACATACCTTAGAAAGCATCATCAAAAGAATTTATCCTCCCTTGAATTCCGGCCCTCTTTTATTCACCTTCCCTATGAAATTTGGCTTAGATATCCTTTGGTTACCTCAGTCACCTATAGATATTCAATATGATCAGGTGTGATTTAAAATGAGTGATCCTTGCCTCTTATTTATACTCTCCATCTTCTAGGTCACTTAACCCATTTCTAAGTCACTTAACCTAGTTATAGGTCACTTCACCCATTTCTAGGTCACTTAACCTATTTCTAAGTCACTTAACCCATTTATAGGTCACTTAACCTATTTTACTCATTTTTACGATTAACCACTTTCCATAATTATAAAGTTATCCATTACTTTATCATTTAAATATTCATCCTTGACTTTGTCACCTCACTTTATCATTTAAATAATCTTCTTTGATTTTGTCACTTCACTTTATTAATTAAATAATCCTTCTTGACTTTTTCACTTTAATTTATCATTTAAACAATAATTGTGTCTTTGCAATCTCTTTGACTTCTTTTACCTTTTGGGGCTTCAAGCCAACATATGAGGGTCCTCCAAATTCATAAGGCCATAACTCTCAAACCGTGAGGAGTTATGTGACGTTCCACATACCACCAGAAATGGCATGACATGTAATATCTATATAGAATAGTATTAGCTTCAAATATATTAAAACTCATACCATTATACATGAAGCAACCTTGGGTCCATTACCCAAACCTTTGTGCTACCAAAATTTTCTATCGGACTTTCTTCAAGGGTTGACATCAATGACAACCAACCTTAATATAAAATCTCCCCCTTTGGAATTTATGGAAACCCTCTGATGTAATAGTGAAATTATGTCAGGCAATATTGAAGTCATATCACTCATGCTCCACCTGGAAACATGCCTTTGTCCTCTGCATCTCTGTGACCATTGCTCCCCCTAGAACCATGCCTCTATCCTTTGGATTTGATGAATCTCTCCCCCTTTGTCATCAATGGGAAAGGTATCTTTCCATTTGGGGTTTCTCCCCCTAAATGAACTGTCCTCTTTATGGTGCTTCCTCGTGTACATCTAAGACATATAAGATGAGCATTAAAAAGCATTCATTTTGGAGTAGAAATAACTCCGAGTCTCTGGAAAAGATACTTAAAGGCTTCCCGTGGGAGTGGTTTTGTAAATATGTCTTCCACTTGTTCTTGTGTGCCCACATACTCAACTCTGATGTTCTTTTCTGCAACCTGTTCCTATAGAAAGTGATACTTTATTAGAATGTGATTCATCTTAGAGTGCATCACCGATTTATTTGAGATATTCATGGCACTTGTATTATCACAATATATTGGAATGGGCTCATCATATTCAACATGTATATCTTTCAAAGTTTGTTTCATCCAAAGAACCTATGTACAACATGTTGTTGTTGCAATATACTCTGTCTCGGTTGTAGATAGAGATACTGATGTTTTTTTCTTTCTTAGCCATGATACTAAACACTCACCCAAGTAGAACGCTGCTCCACTGGTTCTCATCGGTCATCAATACAACCTGCCCAATCTACATCTATGTAGGCAATAAAAGATAGATCCTTTCCTTTTGGATACCATAATCCCAACTCTTATGTTCCTTTGAGATATCCAAAAATTGTCTTCACTGCTAATACATGTGATTCCTTTGGTGCTACTTGAAATCATGCCACTTGTCTAACTGCTTGCATTACATCTGGTTTGGATGATGCCACATATAGTAGGCTACCAATCATTGACCTATATTGCCTCTGATCTGTAGACTTTGAATCATCATCTTTGCTTATCTTGCAATTGGTTTGCAATCTTCCATTACAAACCTATTTAGCATTTCTTTGATATACTTGGTTTGAGAAATAAAAATTCCTTGGTTGATTTGACGTATCTGAAGTCCGAGAAAGAAGGATAGTTCTCCAAGTAATGACATTTCAAATTCATTATGCATATCATTTCCAAATTTCTAGCTTAACCTGTCATCATCACTACCAAAAATAATATCATAAACATAATATTCAATTAATAAAATATTACCTTGACTTACCTTGATGTAGAGGTTGTTGTCTGCACTTCCATTTTTGAAGTCTTCCTGTTGAATATATTTATCCAGTCTAGAGTACCATTCTCTAGGAGCATGTTTTAGACCATACAAGGCCTTCTTTAATTTGCACACATAGTATTCATTCTCTAACAACTGAAATCCTTTTGGTTGTTCAATGTAGACTTCTTCTTCAAGTTCCCCATTCAAAAAAGTTGATTTTACATCCATCTGATACACTTTAATATTTTTGGAGCATGCATAAGCTAAAAGCAATCAGATTTATTCCATTCTGGCAACTAGGGAAAATGTCTCTTCAAAGTCGACTCCTTCAACCTGTGCATATCCTTTACATACCAATCTAGCTTTGTTCCTTGCAACCTGCCCATCTTCATTCAATTTATTCCTGTATACCCACTTTGTGTTGATCAGATTCTTATCCTTTGGTCTTGGAACCAATTCCCAAGTGTCATTTTTCTCTGTTTGATCCAATTCTTCATCCATGGCCTTGTTCCAAAATTCATCCTTGCTGGCCTCTTCAAAATAGGTTGGTTCAATTGTAGATGTGTGTGCTAGGTGTGTTTGTTTTGGTGAACAGATTCTTCTTCTAGTCTCAACTCATGTGTCTTTGTTTCCCATAATATGATATGAACGATGATTCTTTTGTACTCGTCTGCTAGGTTTCTTTGGAGGCACTTTGATCCAGGTGGATATCAGTGGCCACCCACCTTTTCCAACTGGCTCAAAACAATTTTCTGGCAATTTTGGCAATTTACTATTTTTAGCAAGTTTTAACTTCTGGGGCCACTTTGAGGGCCTAAATGAAGGTTTTTTTAGATCAAGGTTCTCAATGATAGACAAAGGCATTATTGAGCCTCCAAAATGAATGGCCTCGAAGATACCTTTCCAATGAGCTATTGTATGCCTAAAACAAAGATCCTATGCAAAAGTTACAACCCCAGGAAGTTGATGTACTAACTTACCCAAACGGGGCCCACATGACTTTTGGCGCTTCATCTCCTAGGGTTAGGTTTTTGGATGTCTAGGGGTTTTGTAATTCACGTTTATTGTAAAAATGCCTTCAGAGCCTCATTGTAATAATCTTCTTGCGAATGCGAGTAGCCGTCACATCTCTTCTCAGAGATAAGCTGCCACCATTCTAGCGAGTCTTTCACTCTGTATTTTTACAGTCTCTGTACATTTATTTTATTAATAGAAATCATGTATTACTGTATATATGTGTTTATGGTTGCATCTCTGATACATTTATGTTATATTATTAAATATCTGCAATATCTCTATACATTTCTTTATTATATCTCCGCTCTCATTATGTGCCAAAAATAATCTGGATCAGTGGTATCTCAGTGCATGTCCCCGACGAGGTCCGAGTATAGAAATTTGGGATGTGACAAAGGGACGAAATGATGGAGAATTTTTCCCACATCCTTCAATGCCTGCTGATAGAATCAGGAGCATCTTCATCAAGCGACAACTTTGGAGGCACCCTGCCTTTCAAGGTACAAGTTAACTTTGATATTCCTGTATTTGAAGGATAGATAGATGCAGAAGCCCTAGAAAAATTGTTAATTCTTCTAGAAGGTTATTTCTCTGTTCACAATTTTTCCGACAAAGAAAAGATCACCTTCACACTCCTTAAATCTCTCCCTCATGTCAAAAATTGGTGGGAAACTTACTGGAAGAAAAGTTCCATAGAGGAGTCTGGAATATATGGGGCCGATCCCACTTGGAATTTTTTTGTGGATGCGGTAAAGGAACAATATTACCTTGTTGGAAACTATGAGGACTAGCACATGAGATGGACCACACTGTGGCAAGAGCGGGGCCAAGCAGTTCCAAATTTCACCAATACCTTCCATACCTTGTGCACCAAGCTGGGTATCAAAGACTCTGAGCAACATTTGGTTATGAAATACCGTGGGGCTCTACAAAGATACATCCAGACTGAAATGGATTTTCTAGACATCTCATCACTCGGTGTTGCTTATCGATATGCTATTAAAATTGAGTAGAAATTTAAGCACCAGAACAAATGGGAGTTTGGGTCTACATATATGCAAAAACCAAAGTATGACAAAGATGGCCCTAACAAACAGTTTCCTGAAAACCAGTCCAAGACATAGGCAAAGAAGGGTCACGGGAAGACAAAGAAGGACACCAGAAAATGGTGCGAGTTCCACAAAATCCCCTAGCACAACACCGATGAATGTCGCTCAAAATAGTCATTAGTGGCTGAGATCAAAGACAAATATTCAAACCCTGATTCTGAATCCAATTTTGAAAATAATGGTAAAGGACAGATCATTGACGTGAACCCCACTGCTATTGTCTCTACCACAACAATTCAACCAGAAGAGCCAACAGATATTGAAGAGGGGGAGCGCCTTTTTCATTCACATATGTGGGTGAAGGGGACCCCGCTACATTTATTTTTGATAGTGGAAGCCATAAGAAACTCATCTCAGCAGAGGTCGTCAAATAGTTGGGATTGTTGACAACACCACACTTGCAGCCATACAACATTGGGTGGCTTCACCAAGGACAAGATATCTGTGTCATCCAATAGTGTCAATTATCATATATCATTCAACCCTTCAAGGATGAGGTATTATGTGATGTTTCCCCACTGGATGTATGTGATGTGCTCTTGGGCCAACCATATATGTGGAGATGCCATGTTGTTTATGAGTCTCGACCATGTAGTGTCATTGTGACTTTGGGGGGTCATCTCTACAGAATACTAGAGGTAGTTCCGACTATTGTTCCACCTAATAAGTGTCGGAAGGTAGTATCTCATACTGCAAAATTCATCTTCTTCACAATCTGTTCAAAAGGAGAACAAAAGGACACTGCAACCACTATAGCCTTGCCCCAAGCACTTTCTATCCAATAGAAGCAGGTCGACCAGGTTACAACAAAGAGAAAATATTTATTCTTCACACCTTCCTCTCATGTATCTCGACATGTTGAACAACCTCAACCTCAACAGGTTTGTGATAGACTTCCACAAACTGAGCAGCGCGACGTCTCCAGCAAGACAAGTAGCTCACCAAGATGCAGATTCAAAAAACGCTTTTCCTTCTCCCCGGGGAACTCAATGAAATGGAGACCATTGCTTCCCAAGGAGGTAGGATTGATCTAGGTGGATATCTGTGGCCACCCACCTTTCCAACTGGCTCAAAACAACTTTCTAGCAATTTTGGCAATTTACTATTTTTAGCAGGTTTTAACTTCCGGGGCCATTTTGAGGGCCTAAATGAAGTTTTTTTGAGATCAAGGTTCTCAATGATATACAAAGGCATGATTTATCCCCCAAAATGAATCTCCTCGATGACACCTTTCCAACGAGCTATTATATGCCTAAAACGGAGATCGTATGCAAAGGTTACGACCCCGGGAAGTTGATGTACTAACTTACCCAAATGGGGCCCACATGACTTTTGGCACTTCATCTCCTAGGGTTAGGTTTTTGGATGTTTAGGGTTTTTGGCATTCCTGTTTTTTGTAAAAAGACCTTTAGAGCCTCATTATAATAATCTTCTTGCGAATGCGAGTAGCCGTCACATCTCTTCTCAGAGATAAGCTGTCACCATTCTAGCGAGTCTTTCACTATGTATTTTTACAGTCTCTGTACATTTCTTTGATTAATAAAAATCGTGTATTACTGTATATCTGTGTTTATGGTCGAATTTCTGAAAAATTTATGTTATATTATTGAATATCTACAATATCTCAGTGCATTTCTTTATTATATCTCCGCTCTCATTATGTGTCGAAAATAATCTGAATCACACTTGCTTAACTTTCTCTTCTTCTTCTATCGAATTCTCTTCATCTTCCTCTTCTACCTCCTTTTAATATTCTACTTCTTCTTCGAAAATTTGTTCCATTGATTCATTTTCTTCTTCCTTTGATTTTGGTCTGCTTGTTTCATCAATTGTTATGTTGATGGTTTCTACAACTTTGTTCAATATCAAATTGTAACACTTCTATTATTTCCTTGTACTTGAGTAACCAACAATTACTCCTTTTTCCACAAGAGAGTCAAACTTTCCCATTTTTCCATCTTCTCTTTTGATGTAGCATTTTCTTCCAAAAACTATGAGGTGCTTCACATTTGTTGGTCTTCCTTTCCATATCTAGTAAGGAGTTTTGTCAGTGTTGTTTCTGAGCATTACTCTGTTTTGAATCTGAATTGTTGTATGCACTTCCTGTCTCCAAAATATATCTGTCAATTTGGAATCCATTAGCATTGTTCGAGCCATTTCCTGTATTGTTCTGTTCTTTATTTCAACAACTCCATTCTGTTGAGGTGTCCTAGCAACGAAGAATTGTCTTTTTCTTCCATGACTGCTACAGTAGTCCATAAATTCCTTTGAAGTGAACTCTCCTCCATTATCAGATCTCAAGCATTTAATTTTTGAATCCATTTCATTTTCAACCATTTCCTTGTAGATCTTGAAGTTTTCAAAATATTCCGACTTATTCCTGAGAAAGCAAACTACATTCATTCTTGTATAATCATCAACTAATAACATAAAGTATTTATCACCTTTTAAAACCTATGTTGTATTTGGTCCAACTAGATCAGTATGCACAATTTCTAGTTGTCTTGTCATTGAATATTCCTTTGATTTGAACCTGGTCTTTGTTTTCATTCCTTGTTGACAATGCTTGCATAAAGTGTTGGTTGGTTTCGTGATCCGAGGAATTTCTCTGACTGCTTCTCTTCTGCTGACTTTGACAAGGTTATAAAAATGTATGTGACCCATTCTTCTGTGCCATAGCCAACTTTCTATTGGATCATATTGTCATTGATGCCAATCATTTGATTGATTGATGTCATGTGATTGATTGATGCCAAATGATTGATTGATTGATGATTGATGTAATTTAATATGTATTTTCCTTTATGAGAATGCATATATGAAGATGGATCAATGAGTTGTCATTGATATGATGAAGATGGATCAATGAGTTTTCATTGATACATGATGAAGATGGATCGATGTGCTTTCATTGGTATATGATGCATTGTTGGAAAAATGTATAGATGACTCATTATTGTCTTATCATGATTGATA
>ML820892.1:0-21391 GCA_009831015.1 Picea engelmannii
ACCCAAAAGCACACTCCCTGACTCAGTCCGGAGTCCAAGGGGGTTCTACCGATGCCTCTGCATCCTCAAGGTCAAACACCCTGCACACTCAATAAAACTGAGTCAATAGCACCTGTCTACATAAAATAATAACACATCAAGTCCTCTGTCAATCAAATTATAATCATATAAAAGGGTCTAACATCAAAAGGGTCCAGATCACTTGCGAGCAAGTGTCCTCAAATAATAAGTGTTCTCAGTGCACCAGAGCGGGATGTTACACCACCTCTTATTTAATACTTTATTAATTAATTAATTAATTAATAATCAAATTAATCATTAACCATCATAAACAACTATTTTAATAATAATCAATTAGAATTGGTATTTTAAGACATAAATATAGTTTAGCTAATCTTTTTAGGATTATATTATTAAATTAATCATTTTAATAATTAAGGGTCGTTACATAACCCTAGGATAATGGTAATGTTAAAATAAAAGTAAAGGAAAAGGACGTTTCATTACCATTACCATTACTATTAATTGTTTCAGGATGTTTGAGAGAGGTTCCAACCTCATTGGACTTTATATGGAGAAATTAGAATTTTAGGTCCCATTCAAAATTCAGCAGACATATCGGTTTTCAGGATTTCAAGATTGGCAAGACTGCAACGTTTCCAATGGATTATATCATGTATAAGGGTATGTAGCTGTCATTTAATCAAGAGCACCAAGTGGCTCCAAGCCCTCTATGTACCTCGATGTTGGTGAAATTGATTCTTGAACTCATTTGTCGTGACCCTAGTAAAAATGTACTCTTCACTCAAGTAAAATCACTTATTAGGAATGTTACTCATTTTTTTTAATCTTATTTTAATGCTTGAAGGGTGACACTCATGATGAGGATCCTAACGTAGGTAATGATCTCGATGATATGTAGTTATTTGTTGTAGCATGAATTTTTTTTCACTCTAGTGGCAATTTAAAGCATCATTGTTGATGTATTTTTGTTCTGAGATGGATTGCACTCGGTTCTATTTTGGTTATATGCACTCTTACTTGATATATAAATGAGAAGCTTTGCATATTTTTGTATAAATGGTTTGGATTCATATGGATGCACATAAATTTATATGTTTTTTTCAAAGTTTGAATATTTTATGTAGTTTTTGGTCGACCATTTTTTTCAGGTTTTTTTTTCCTGGTTCGATTCAATTTCGCATTTTTTGGGTCAACTGGTTCAGTCTAGTTTTCGATTATGATAAAATTGGTGTGAATAGAAGCCTGTTATGCTTTTCCAACACTTTCATCCTCGGACCAAACTCCCTAAATTTTGGCTCCTTAGCCAGCATTGCTTGAGCGACAAAAGCCTTAGTATGTCAATATAATTCTATTGAGACGAATAATTTGGTTTCCCTAGCTATTGTAGTTCCCAAATTTGAGATGAATGGAGCCACCTATACATGCACTTCTCGATCTTCACAATAGGCCCATATGAATTTAACATCCTCTTTGATAGTCTATTGAAGAGCCTGTGAGGGAGGGTCGATAGAGGATGCAAAAGTAGAATTTATCACTTATGCTTCAGAGGTAGCCTTTGCAGAGTGAGAGGGAGACCTGCCTCTCTTAGCACTGCACAGGGCCATGGTGGGAGCATGCTCAAAAATAGCACACAAACCTTCGAGCAACCAGTAAAGGAGATTCAGCGCCAAACCAACATGAAGATAACAACTTCAAAAACGCCCCCATAAAACCTTGATAACTCGTTGGTTTCCAATACATGCTTTGATCTGGGTAATTCATTGTCAGGAATGGCAATTGAAGCCCCTTCTATACTTGCACCATCAAACTAACTTCCCCTTGTCACCGTGACCTCCTCATCATACAAGAGAATGGGATGAACAAAGCTTCGGTCGTGTGGACACAAACCAAGAGTTATGGGTCGTGAGGAGGGTACGTGTGGGAACGTGATCTAGTCGTCCTACCCACGTGCCACCTATTCGTGAGTCTTTTAAAACACCCCATACGAGTTAGCTTTTGCATTTTATTACTTAAGTTTATTTTCTTACAAATATCGATGCAAAGTTTACTTTTACACATTTTGTATTATGTTTTTAAATTTAATTTAAAAATAATTGTTCACCCTAAAAAAAATATATTCCTAGAATACGCTTGTCCGCCTAAATTTAAATAATTTTTATATACTTTTTCATGATAAAAACAAATTTGTATATTAATGTGATTTATTTAAAAATTTAATGTTAAATTATAAAAAAATATATATATATTAAAATAACTGTAACAAGTTGATAATTGAAAAAGTAATAATAGAGTGCTTNTGTTCTTTAAAACATGCATGCAATCCTTTTTCTATAACTTTGGCACCCTTAAAACCCCACACACTCGTTAAAGAATGCATATACAACATTTAAAGATGAATAAAATAGTTTTTTTAATAATTGAAAATTTTATGAAAACATAAAAATAAAAATAAAACACTTTTAATAAGCCTACCACAAATGAATTTAGAAGCCATGAATAATTCGTTGAATCGCTCCTCAAATCATTACACTAAGAAGAAGAACATGGTACATGGTTTGAAATAAAAAACAACCCGTAACATTTTTTATTCGATTATTCGATTCTCTATGTTTTGATTAAAAAAAAAGTTGTGGGTTGTATTTTATAAGGTCACGGTCAAGTCAGACACCAAATTGGTGTATAAGATTCTTTTGTCCAACAATTTGACTGGTAAAGTCTACGGAGGTATACATACCCTATCCCCTTCTGGATTTGAATTTGTAACCTCTTAAGAGGAAACACATGTTCGTAACCATTAATTATCGTGCAACGCGTTCTTGTTGTTATTGTAGCAATTTGAGGAGCTTTTAACCACCATGAGGATGCGAGTGTTCATAGTTTCTTGCATTGATTGGTTTATTTAACAAGTTTTATATTTTACTTTATAATTTTTTAAAATTATTAAAAACAAATATTTTATTTTTCTTCAAATGTATCATATAAATCATATTTTTATGGAATTTACATCTCAACACAACTCAAACTTATCATTATTAAATGAAGAATGACTCAACCCTAACTTTCAATCATTAAATGCAAACATTAAAATTGAGAATGACCTTGATTTGTTAAAAAAAATAAAACAAAATTTTAAAAACACAATAAAACCTCAAACCTTTCACTAGCTACATTAATGGAAACCATTTTTCTTCCATAGCTAATGATCGAGGCCCATTATGTGATATTTATAATTATATGGTTAGGGAGTCTAAATATTATAGGACAAGTTAAGATAGAAACTAGGTGAGAGATCTACAAAATTGAAAAAAAGATCACATGACCTTGTTTATTGACCCTAAAACTAGTTTACACCCTCCTATGACAAAGAACTGTATTTGCATGGACTGGTGCACATGCCAACCTTTTATAGACTAATATATGGATAGGTGGTTTATGGTTTTTGACAAACCTTCATACAATAATAGGGAGCTGTCATTTTATTTTCTTAGAAAATTATGGGTGGAATTTATTTTAGGTCACCATGCTAATTACCATTGACATTGGTGAATTTTAGGTGGGTGGGTCATGGGTTTTCATAATATCAACAAAATGAGACACATGGCCCATATAGAGAGTCTCTCCCTCCTAACTAGGGGCCTAAACCCCTGCCCAATATCATGCCATTTCAAATAACATTCTAGGCCCAAACCTCAATTTACTCCTTGTACCATAACATACTACAACATAACACATGCATTTATGTATTCCTCTAAGAGGGATATTCAAATAATTATAGGGAAGGGGATCGACCCTTAAGCCATATTGCAGAGTCTAGTTAGAAGAGATCACATGGACAAACTAGCAATTATGATCCTAGTTCATGTGTTGCTCATCGATGCTCAAGTTGTGGGAAGACTTGTTATGGGCTAATGGAAACCATTGTATAAGATAGTTTCATGGAGGAGGTTACTATGAAATCATCTTTCTATGCTTAATTGATGATATATATACATATATATTGCAAATGACTAGTTTTCTATATAGTTTATTATGTTGTTTTTTATGTATATAATTATTTCCTATGTACAGTTGATACAAAATGTATCATTATATAATTTGTCATCTATTTTGGTACTTTTTGGGTTGAAAAATTGGAGTTGTTGACTTCTATGATTCTTTTGGGGGGTTGGAACTTTGCAATATTAGCTCACAACTTCTTGTTGTTATTCTACACTTTGAGATCTTTCCAATCACATTAAAATCATCTCAATCAAAGTTTATATGTGAAAAATATGTCTCCCACAAGTTTACCTACATTGTTGACCACTATTGTGCCAAATGCATGCCACATTAGCTTCCATTACTCACACATGTGGAACTTATCATCTGCATACTTTCAATATTATTCTAGAGGATCCAAAACCCTAACAAAAATTGGGGTTGAGGTATGCAAAAACACCTAACCCTAACCCTAGATGGCTACCAGTTTATGTTAAATATTGTGATGCTAGGAAAGGTAGGGGTACCATCCGTATTATATTAAGTATAGGTCCATAGGAGCGAAAATCATTAAGAGATGGATATTGACAGAGATTAGAGGAAGTAGAAGATCCTAAAACAACCATGTTGGGCACAACTTCCATTGCATCTCCATAGTGAGTACCCCTTTCTTTGTACTTGCATTTCATAATTAAGAAGAAAAGACAAGAGCATCGGGCTCAACTTCTTGCTATATTTTCTCCATATCAAGTTTTTCTAGGGTACATATTTTATTCATTGTGTGGATGGTGTGTCATTGCTTATTTATTTCATTTTAGTTTTTACCTTCTTTCAATAATTTATGTGTTGAAGTTAGAAATATTAAATCTACAATCTTTAGTAGAATACTGCATAGTAAAAATATTATAGGAAATTATAAGATCTGTGAGCTAATTTATTCCAGTTGAATATCCATGTTGGTTTATAAATCAAGAGTTGGTGCAATCTGATTGTACTCTTACATCACCTAGAGATGAATCAAATACAATTTCTAGCATTGATGCAACAATTGCAGTGGCTTACTTGATAGGCATACGCCACACAGGTATTGTGGAACTTTGTGCAACAATAATATTCATGTTGATAGTAAGATCTCCTATGAATGCAATATGTTTCTAGTCTTACAAACATTTTTTTACCCAATAAAAATTATTAAGAAATAAATACATATTTAGGAAGTTAATATCTCTTGTCAAGATTAACTAATATAATTCATTCCTTTAGTAGTGTTAACCCTAATTTATATGGATAACTAAGGAGATGATGTCTCGATGCCCTCAGGTTGCATACATGGAGTACCAAGAGACATATGATTGATAGCATCCACATGCACAGAAAGAGACCCACTTCACCACCACACATCCTGGATTCATCGCGATGGAATTCACCACATCAGCTTTCTTACGAAAGAAAATGGGTCTTGCTCCATGAGATACAAGTAAGGTATTGTGGTAAGTGTCACTTTAATACTTGAGGCATTTGAGTATGTTTCATTTAAAGATGAATTTTATTATAGAACGTATGCTTGGAAATTATTTGTTTTTCCCTGTTTCACCTCGGTGCTTGACTTTGTTCCCTAATAAGTGGTCACCCTTGGGGATGGGTTTTCTACTAGGAGGTCTCCTTGATGATTCATCATGCCATTCCCGATCATACTTATCATTTTTCACACTTCATCCTTTTCACCTCCTTATCTTTTGGGATATTCGGGTGTATTGACCCAAAAATGGATTGTTCCTCATTTTATGGGAAGAGGGGGATAAAGGCTTGGAGGGAATGTAACTGGAAAAAGATAAAATCCAAAACTATAACTTTCCATATGATCACCCAAGGAGGTCTTGAGAACGATGAAACGTTTCTCCTAAAAAATCAAAGCCCTACAAGAAACAAATTCATTTTATATAGACATCCCACTTGTTGATAGATCTACACAAGTGTGTTACAACCTTTGCTTTACCCCTATGGCACTCTGTGTACCTATCCCTTCAAGTGACATTGTGGTACTTCCCCCCGAGTCTTATATTACCCTCTTGGAGTACCCAATTCTTGTGGACTTTAAATAATTAATGGAAAATAAATGGGCTTGGAAAAATGATGCATTGAAAATGAAGGTGCAACACACCCTCTACAATGACACCCATAAATGAGACAATACAAACCCTTGTATGTCATGAACCCCATGCCCAAAAGTCTTACCCCCATCCACTTCATCTTCTTCACATGGCTTAGAGAGGGGTCCACCTAGGAAACACTCCTTGACTTAAGGAATGACTCACCCAATAGGTCACCCTGACAACCCTCCCATACCTAAACTTAGAAAATTGCATAGGGTCTTTGAGCACTTGTTTACTTTCATGAAGTAGTTTTAATGCACATGTTTAGGTGGATCATGTATTAAATGTGATTTTACTTGCCATGATACGTTTTACTTGATACCCTTGGAGAGCACACTCATCTATATTTGCAGGACCTTGTCTAATGGACGTTTTGAAGGAACAAGCCCAACTTAGGTTGTCATTGAGAAAGGAACCCCACAAGTTAAATGCTATGAACCAGACTTTGGCGGAAAGACAGAGGTTGGACATTGCCTTTGGAGGCAAGAGAGAATACCTTGGAGCTTACATCTATCCCTATCTATCCCAACGACTTGCCTTTGGAATCCTTACACCACACTTTTGGGGCTTGATGTCTTTACTAGGGATAGGGTTTGGTGGTGATTATGATGATTTGATGGACACTTGGCACCTTGTGATGAGGAATATCCCTCGTGTTATCGCTCCAAGATTCACTCTCCGACTACAAATGTGAGTAAGTCTGGTAACATTAAATTCATTTTGAGTGGGTTAAAAGTTAGGAGTCAAAACAAGACTATAAAGAAAGGAAAAGGTAACAGAGGTCGTTGCAGATCAGTCTTGGACCGTTGGACTATGGAGTCACAAGTATCATGCTCAATGAAGGAATTTAAACTTCCTATCAGAAAAAAGATGTTTAATTGTGAAGTGAAGAAATAAAGGTTTAACACAAAGATGAAAATTTACTAAGCGAAGATCCTCTCTACGAAGAAAATAAGATGTGTTTGAATAATAAACAATGAAACATGGGCAAGATGACAACAAATTCTCTACCACCTCAGGAATACATAAATCAAAGATGCTACATCCAGACAAGAATAAAAAAAGAAAGTGTATGAGTGATAAACGATGAAACATGGGAAAGATGACAACAGATCCTCTACTGCCTCAGGGATCCATAAATCAAAGATGCTACATCTAGACAAGAAGAGAAATAGAATGTGTCTGAGTGATAAACGATGAAACATGGGCAATTTGATAATAGATCCTCTACCGCCTCAAGGATCCATAAATCAAAGATGTTACATACAGACAAGAAGAGAAACAAAATGTGTCTGAGTGATAAACGATGAAACATGGGAAAGATGACATCAGATCCTCTACCACCTCAGGAATTCATAAATCAAAGATGCTACATGCAAACAAGAAGAAAAATAGAACTGAAACTTAGAAGACAGACTGATAAAAACAGCTCAAAGGAATCTTCAATAGCATAATATTTTACAATCCATGCCCCTCAGTTTTACAAACTGAAAAATACAGTGCCCTGCTCCTAAAACTCTCTCGTCTCTCTAGCCTCTGAAGACCCTTTTTTCTCTCTTTTCATATCATTCATCTGATGTATTTATAGTCAAAACAATAGACATGTCTTGTTGATTGGGCACCTATTCTCCACTGCCGTATGTCTTCTCTTGTTTTTCATGTTCCTTCTGTCATAAGGAAACTCTGGTCAGTATGGGCCTGTAGGAAAAACTGCCCTCTATGGTACTTCGAGCTGACAGTCTTCTGTCTCCACGACCAGACCCTCCATGATTTCTATTTATGGAGTGAGTAGAGGTTTCAACTACCAGTTATTTCTTTCATTAACTGACTTCTCCTTGGGATCAGGATGAGGCTCAACGCCTAGGGGGCAGCTATGTGTTGCTCTCAGATTTGATGCTGAATAAGCACGTGATTGTGGGGTTGTCAAAGGCGGTTTGGATCCGCACCTCTTTTGAGCTTGCAATTCACCACCTTCCACCACGTAGCTCTTTCGTTATACCATGGTTTCAATTGGGGGACCGCTCAAGAATTTTATCGTTCAAGCATGTTGTGTCCTCACAATGAAGTGTGGTCATTGATCTGGTCGTGATCTACGACCTGGGCGCCCTGTTATTTTAGCTCCCCCATTAAAGATTACCCGCTTTCCAACTATAAAATCCTTCAAACCATGCTTAGAGATGGTGTTAATTTTGGCATTGAACAATAACACTTCTTGGAGGATGATCTCTTGAAGCTTATGTGGTGGCCTGACGTCACTATGATGACATGTCATGGACGAAGGGGTGACATCTATTGCTCGAAAATAGGTTGATGCCATGTCCAAAAATTCTTGAAATGAGTGCCATGTGTCACCGCTAGATGGATTCCACGTGTCTTCAGCACTTCGAAGTTCGGGGGGGAGGGGGTCTGTGCCATATAGAGCTGTCATAACTCATGGAGTAGTACGAGCCTAGGTGACCTGAAATGAATGTTGAAGCTTGGAAATGAACCGTGGTCGTCGATCTAAGGAGAACACGCGACAAAGATCTATGAACTACAGGAGAAAGGTACTCTGGAGGAAATCGGGAGTGGAGAAGCCGATACTCTCGAAGCCCGAAGTCCTGAAGTAAATCATGACCATCTGATCTAGAGGGGCACGCGAAAAAGATCCGTGAACTCCAAGAGAAAAGTAATACAGATGAAATCGAGAGTGGAGAAGATGAAACTCCTGTAGCCCGAAGTCCCGAAGTAAATCATGATCGTTCGCTCTGGTGGACGTGTGGCGTCTGATCTACAACTCCGGGAGAAAGTACTCCGAAGGAAAAAGAGAGGGGAAGTCCCAAAAGGAAAAAGTCTCGAAGTCTGAAGTAAATCATGATTGTCCGATCTGGAGGGACACGCGATAGAGATCCGTGCACTCCAGGAGAAAAGTACTCTAGAGGAAATCAGGAGTGGAGAAGCCGAAACTCATGAATTAAATCTTGACCGTCCGTTCTGGAGGATGCGCGATGCTTGATCTGCAACTTCGGGGCTTCTGTCTAGTCGTTAAACCTCACCCAAATTTGATATTCTGAATGCACGAGAGTCGTTGATCTGAAGTGCTCCTGGGATATCCGTCGTTGAAAAATAAATCCACCTGCTGCTTGTATTTCAAGCCCGAAATGGGATTCTTTTGAGTCTTGCGCTTGGACGTTTCTTGTGCAACAAAGGACTTGGTTGTCCTACGACCCTTGACAACTTTATGTGTTAATATTTGGCTCCACAGGGGATGGCATGCTCCATGTGAGCTGCCAAGAACAAGCAATTCTAGTGCCTTAGTTGTTGGGTTGTGGAGTCGAGCTCAAATACATCTTGATGAGGACAATGGGTTGACATGTACACTAATCTACTTACAAAAAGAAAACAAACACATGTGCTCCAGAAGGAGATTATTTATGCACAATCCTAAACTAACCGATTTTTATAATGTGCTAGGTGAAAACAAACATCCACTAGAGCCATTCAAGTAACTTCCTAATTGAAAACTTATTTACTTTGTCACTGATTATCAAGGGATAACAAAACTGTGACATCAAACTAATTACATTCTTCAGATTACCTTCCAATGTTGAAGGTGAGATAAATCTTGAATGCTTCAATACATCGAGGAAATGAAACTCCATGTACTCCATTACAAGGTCATACAATAGGTGATAAAACTTACTGGGTTGGTAACATAAAGCCTTCTCTGCTGTACAGTTGCTCACATATGGTTGAATGTCTGTGGCAAGAACAGGTGAGTGAATGGCTGATGCAGGCTACTGATCCACTTCTCTTTTATCTTCTATGATAACATCTACTAGCTGATGGAAAGAAATCTCCTCATGTATATCAATGAATGGTTGTTTCTCTTTCTCATGTTTGTTAGCCTATGGCTTACCTTTACCAATCACTAAGTCTAAATTGTCACCTATATTTGTATTATACATTTAGGATATTAGTAATATATCCTCAAGTGATGACTAATGATTTAGTTAAGATTGCCTAGCCTAGTCATCATGCATGATTTTAGGATCTAGAGAAAATCTCTCTATGAGGTGGCATCACCCATTGTACTATAAATATGTAACATTGGAGTGAATACATGGTGTGTTGGCTATTATGCCTTTTCCGCCATGTTGTTTTTCTTGTCTCTATTTTATCAATTATTGTTGTTCTTGTTTCTAATTTATCAATTGGTATCAAAGATATTATAGTTCTTAAGGGCCTATTAGTCTTGAGTTCCATGGTAATCTTCCATGAGAGATGAGGTGAAACAAATGATATTAAGATGAGCATCTGGTAAAAAAAAAGAGAAGCAGCCAGAGTTGGAGCGATTTGGTGTTCGAGTGACCATTCTTCTACATTCACACAATCTGGTATGGCCAATTATTGTTAGATCAGCCACGAGAGAGGGATGAGTTTTTGATGTACAGATTTGTTTTAATGAAATATAACATTTCATTATTTAATTGTCTCTGTTTTTTTTGGATAAATCCAGTATTGAATGCGTGAATATAGAATGAATATTAGATATAGAAAATATATCATATAAAGGAAGTAAATCTTATTCAAGGATCTAAGGCAATTGGGTAAATAAGCGTTTCTGTACATACTAAACCTGTATGCGAGATAGACATGAGGAATCTCTATTTCAAACAGAGATAAAAGACAGATTCATTTAGGAATGCGAAGATCTCTGTTAAAAATGCATTGAATGGGTTGAGATACAATGCAAAATCCGTATAGGAATGCGAAGATGAATCAATTCGTAGTGCAATTGAGAAGATCCATTGCCACGAGTCATGATCTCAGATCGCGTTCCAATCTCAATTCGTATTGTTTCTCAGAATTTGGGCAATGCAAGAGCATCCCAATCATGAATCAGATCTGACACTCTTCCAATTGTAAATAGAAGATCGCCCTAGATACCAGATTTCTTTGCAAAGGGTTGATCATTTTATTGATGTAGATAGATATAGATTGCCCTCCATAAATATTGCAGTGACTGTGCATCATGGCCATGATTGTGGATTTGATCTAGCGTTGATGGAGACTCAGATATGGCACTAGATCACGAGATCGTTGAAGATCATCTTTATTAAAGGCTGTGTGATCGATGCACTAAGGCAGAATATCCTTCGAATGGAATGGATCTCTTTTTCTTGAATAGGCAATAATATCAGAGCTATGGAGATAATATCAGAGCTATGGAGATAATATCAGAGCCTACTTTTTTTTATCTCACCACGAGCACTGGGAGGAGTGACTTTGTTCGTTAAGAAGCTCAGATTAATGGGTTTGGGGATTTGAGGAGGAGTGGTGCTGTGAATGAGAGCCGAGTTTGCACCATCAAAAAAAAAATGGATGTTGTTTGATTTCAGTGGCTCCCCTTTTAAAGGCTAGTCTGTGTTTCGGGTCTTTCACAAGAAAACCTCTAATCAAGTCGTGTGCAGCGAAACTTACAGTCCGAGAATCTGGGAACCTCAAAGCTTGACCAACAATTTTCTCTAACGTTTCTCGATTGCCTGCCCCCTTGAACAACGTAGTCCCGTAGAGCAGCTCGTATAAAAATATCCCAAATGTCCACCAATCGACAACGCTCCCACGGCCTTGCCCTTTGATTATTTCGGGAGCCAAGTACTCGTGAGTGCCCACAAATGACATTGATCGAGCACTGGTTGGCTCGGCAATGAGCTCTGGAAGAAGGTTTGACTGATTTTACATCTCATTCTTTGGTTTCCGTATTTTCTTGGATCTCTGAGGTAAAAAAAAACGAGGCCTGAAAGAAGAAGGCTGCAGACAAATTGGGGTCATGCATGAAGGCTCTATGCAAGAGGGTTGAACGTAGTAAACAGGGACTCTTCGTGAAGGATCGAGACCGGGAGATGCTGACTTTACAAGAGTGGGACTGACAACACACCTTAATGATAAATCAAAGTCTAGAAGCATAATGTGTCCATCCCCTCTCACTCGAGCATTTTCAGGCTTTAGGTCTCTATAGACTATTCCCATCATGTGCAAATAATCCAGGGCAAGTAGGATTTCTGCTGCATAGAACCGTGAAGCGGATTCAGAAAAGCGTTTCCAAGGCTGTTGCTACCGAAAGCTATGTAGATCCCCTCCACTGCAAAACTCCATGACCAGGCATGAGAACTTATCTGTCTTGAAATGAGAATACAATGTCGGTAAGAAAGGATGATCTAAACAAGAAAGAATCTCTCTCTCGGTCTGCGCTCTGAGCGATTTATTCCTGTTTTCCAGTGACCCTTTATCCATTACTTTCATTACAAAGAAACAGTTGGTTCCCCTCAACTCTGCTAAGTAAACAAAAGTCTAATTGAAGGTTTGGCAATGAGATGTGATGATAAAGGCATACAACAACTTGGACTATGGTTGATCACATTGTAAGTGATGGAAAGTCTTATGAAAGGACTATGGTAAATGTTTGAGTGTGTTTAGCTTGGTATAGGTGTTTTCCAGAAGAAGGCTTGTAATTCATACACCATTGTGATCTCAAGAAAGTTTCAAAATGTATTTGAGCACGGTTATTGTAAGAGCGATACTCATAATAAAATTGAAGTATTTTTCTCTGTGTCCTAGATCCGCCCGAAATTGAATAAGGGGATCTTAGGTACACCTTGTGCTTGTGTGATGGTGTTTTTCTTATGATTGCTTTATGTGGTGATTTTGCGTCTAGTTTTGACACTTGTAACCAATTGCATAACGCAACACACACAAAGCACTGAGTCTAGCAGTTACAATCAAGCACATATGATCAAGCATCTATGAAGATAATTATCAAGCATTCAAGTTGTTAACCACATCAACAATGGACAAATCAAAGCATTCGAACTCAACACATCATGGAGCATTTGTAATTCAATTGTAACTTGCAAAAATGTTTGTTGTAAGATCACTTGATCGAGTTGAATTGTACTTGCAATAGTAAGAATAAAATCAAGTTGAGTTGAATTGAATTTGTCATAAGGTGCATTTTCCGCTGAGCCCGACACCCTAGAGTCATTTTGAGTCGTAATTGAAAAGGTTGAGTACTTGAAACTCAAATCATTGTAATACTTTGGGACGCATTTTCGGTGGTAACCGACATCCTCAACTTCCTGGAAGCAAGTTCAAGCAAGACAAGTTCAAGTGAGCATGAATAGCAAGCGAGCGTGAAGTTCAAGTGAGCGTGAATAGCAAGTGAGCATGAAGTTCAAGTGAGTGTGAATAGCAAGTGAGCGTGAAGTTCAAGTGAGCGATTCAAGTGAGTGAGTTGCAAATAAACCTTCTTCTATTGAGTCAAATTGTAATAAGGATCTACCTGCACAAGGAGACCTCTTTTAGTGTTTTGAAAATGGCTCGAAGTCTCGAATTATTAGAGTTATTGAACACTCTAATAAACACCATTGAAGACAACACAGTGACATTGAGCAAAGAAACTCTTCAATCAATGCGAACTTGTTTGCAAGTGACGCAAGATAAAGTTAGACTTCTTCAATCTCTATCCCAGCTATTGAATGATTAGTTGACTGATCTCAAAAATCAACATCCACTTAAGTGTTCTGAACTAGTTTTTGTTTATCCCAATCCTCTCTATGATGATAATGATGATGATAATGATGATGATGATGATTCTTTTGATCAACAGTCAGTGAAGGAACAACACAGTGATACAACTTCAAAATCCATTTCAGATGAAGATGAATCTATTCATGAACCTACATTTGAAGAGTTTTCTTGTGATTTCAGTGAAGAAAACCTTTCAATGATGCATCAACATGCAGTAAATCCACTTCCACGGATTTCAAAGGAACAGGTTCATAATACTCTTTCCAATCCCATCATCAGACCTTGGGAAGAAATCATCTACAAAAAGAATAGAACAAGACTTGGATATGACAAGGAAGTTACCTTTCATATTCCTGATTATTCCAGACCAATCAAGTTCCAAAGTGTTGGATTCCTTCAAGAAGCTTCAACTTCACATGTTCAATTTCATCATCAGAATGATAAGTGCCAACATTGTAATCAAGTTGGTCACAAGGAGAATCGGTATTTTGATCTCCATCCTTGCCAGCATTGTGGCAAGCATAACCATTCTTCAGACGGATGTTCAACACTGAAGAAACCTGCAAGATTGAAAATTCACTATGAGTGGATTGATCCTTGGAAATGGTCATCAACAACCAAGCGATTATATAAGTCTTACCATAAAATTCAATCTCGAGTAAAGACCAATCTTGTATCACATAACATTTTTGTACCTCACATAAGTGGTCCCCTTATGGCGTAGCTTTCGAGCATGGCCCTTACGGGATGAGATAACATGTGGTTTTTTCTTCATGCCCACTTTGTGTTGTACTCAAAATGAAATAAGTACGGTACTCTCTTGATCCTAGAAGGGGGGAGTACAATGATGTAACTCTCATGCACCTTAAGGGGGGAAGTTCAAAATTCCAATGAAGATGGTTCATGAAACCACTTGTGGTCTCTCCTTTCAATTGACAAAGGGGGGAATTGATGATGGAATTGAAGATGGTTGTCAGATAGAAAGTTTTGACAACAACAAATATCAAGTATGCCAGATGGGCATGAAATTTTCCAAATGGTCAACTGCAGTCTGTAGATGACAGACTTTGGCAGAATTATGGTTCAATAAGTTTAAGTTGAATCATATAGATTTTTATTTTGAGAGCAATGATGTGAACATTTGGTTCATATAGATGGTCATTCGACCTAGCAGAGGACAAGAGGATCCTTCTGCATTGCAGCTTGGCACATGATTGAGTCGTCAGGAATTTTCAAGGATGTGTCAGACAAGAAGCTGATACACTTCTCTTGGTTCGCTCTCATCAGATTGGAGTTTACATTAAGTAAACAATTTGCATGCATCCTGGCTCACATGATTACATTGTGAGATTTTCCAGAGATAGCAGACTTTGGCAAGATTATGGTTCAATGACTTGCAATTGAATCATACACATGATACATTGGGATGTTGTTGGACACCTAAAAGTGTCAAGATTGGTTAGTGGTTATCCCAAACCACAAATTCAGAGAGCACTTTCAATGATACACTGATAGTAGAGTGGTGATACTACATGTTCACCAATTAGCCGAAGACATCAGATTCTTCTAGCTTAGATACTTGGCAAAATGATCAAATTTTCAAGCAATCAGGAAATGTTCAGATATTGCAGTTGTTCACTTCCATATCTCATCTCTCTTCCAGTTCATTTCAAATGAACATGTTCAACATCCAGATTGGCGGTTTTTCAGACAGTTCTTCATTGAGGCTTAGCACAGGAGTTTCAGTATGAAGACTTGGAATTGATACCAGTTTATGCTTTATTGCTGGTATTATTGATCAGACTTGTGATTGAGGGGGGGATTGTTAGCCTATGGCTTACCTTTACCAATCACTAAGTCTAAATTGTCACCTATATTTGTATTATTCATTTACGATATTAGTAATATATCCTCAAGTGATGACTAATGATTTAGTTAAGATTGCCTAGCCTAGTCATCATGCATGATTTTAGGATCTAGAGCAAATCTCTCTATGAGGTGGCATCACCCATTGTACTATAAATATGTAACATTGGAGTGAATACATGGTGTGTTGGCTATTATGCCTTTTCCGCCATGTTGTTGTTCTTGTCTCTATTTGATCAATTATTGTTGTTCTTGTTTCTAATTTATCAATGTTGCTCTTGGTAAAAGATTTCATTTTCATTAGAAGGATGGTTTCTAATGATTTTTGCTTCTAAGACAAAAAAAACATGAGCATCTTTATCACTATCTCCATAATGATCAAATAAAGGAGGAGCCTCGAATGACATACCAAGAGGTATCTTCTGCCCAACATGAGAAAATTGTTCTTCATTACTAAACAAAGGCTTCCTTTCAAGATTCAATATAGGAAGAAATATCTTATCATCATCGTATGAGTCAAAAATAGGCTGTTCATATCTAGGTTTTTTAGAGACAGGGTTACAAAGAATATCAACTTCCAGAACAAACTCAATTTCTGCACTTTCCTTACTAAGACAACAAACATAGTTTTTATCTGATGCAAATGAACATGGAATAGAAAGAGAAGATTTCTCATCCAAGGAATCTTATTCATTCTCACAACCTTCATAAGAATCAATTATATCCTGAACACAGTCTTTACTCTCCTCACAACAACTATGATAAATTAACTCAGAGGAATAAAACTTTTGACAATGAATATTGAAAACTACATGAAACTCTGTGAGTGAAGAAATGCTAGAAAGCTTGAGAGAGTGATACTAAATACGAGCATCTCCTTGAAGAGAGTACACAAATAGATTCATACGTATGTCTTCATGTTGGATGTCACGCTGATGCATCAAAGCATGAAATACTAGAACATGTTCAAGAGGGATGTCATTCTCACCTTCATAAAATCTTGGCAGCATATCTTTCCATTCATCAATTTGAGGCATGGGATGTGGATAACCAACTATCGATGAGAAATTTAGTTGGGAAAACCTCTTGGCCAGGATAACATCCATATCCATTTGATTTGCCTCCTTCCAGTGGAGTCACAAACATATTCTGAATAATGGAGTTGCCATGGTGAAAGATAAGCAGTCAGAGCAATGTCTCCAGCTTCAATTTAGCATCTCAAATTGGATCTCCTCATTGTCGTTCTCCCAGGGAAGATATCTTCACTTTATTCCCTAGAAACAACACCATTAATGTTATCACTCCAAGAGTCGCTCCCTGACTGCAAATGGGAGTAAGCATGGTAACATTAAATTTGTTTTGAGTGGGTTAAAAGTCGGGAGTCAGAACAAGACTGCAAAGAAAGGAAAAGGTAACAGAGGTCATTGCAGATCATTCCTGGACCGTTGGGAAATGCATTCATAAGTATCCTTCTCAATGAAGGCATTCAAACTACCTATCAGACAAAGGATGTTTAATGGTGAAGGGAAGAAATAAAGGTTTAACACAAAGATGAAAATTTACTAAGTGAAGATCCTCTCTGCAAAGGAAATAAGATGTGTTTGAATAATAAACAATGAAACATGGGAAAGATGATATTAGATCCTCTACTGTCTCAGGAATTCATAAATCAAATATACCACATCCAAACAAGAATAAAAACATAAAGTGTATGAGTGATAAACGATGAAACATGGGCAAGATGACAATAGATCCTCTACCACCTCGGGGATCCATAAATCAAAGATGCTACATCTAGACAAGAAGAGAAACAAAATGTGTCTAAGTGATAAACGATGAAACATGGGCAAGATGACATCAGATCCTCTACCGCCTCAGGGATCCATAAATCAAAGATCCTACATCTAGACAAGAAGAGAAACAGAATGTGTCTAAGTGATAAATGATGAAACATGGGCAAGATGACAACAGATCCTCTACCGCCTCAAGAATCCATAAATCAAAGATGCTACATCTAAACAAGAAGAAAAACAAAATTGAAACTTAGAAGATAGTCTGATAAAAACAACTCAAAAGAATCTTCAATAGAATAATATTTTATAATCCATTCCCCTCAGGCTTACAAATTGAAAAATACAATGCCCTGCTCCTAAAACTCTCTCGGCTCTCCAACCTTTGAACCCCCTTTTTTCTCTTTTTTCATATCATTCATCTGATGTATTTATATTCAAAATAGTACACATGTCTTGTTGCTTGGGAGCCTCTTCTAGAGTGTCGTATGTCTTCTCTTGTATGTCCTGTTCCTTCTGTCAGAAGGAAACTCTAGTCAGTATGGGCCTACATGAAAAACTTCCCTATGTGGTACTTCGGGCTGAGAGTATTTTGTCTCCATGACCAGACCCTCCATGCTTTCTATTATGGAGTGAGTCGAGGTTTCAACTACCAACTCTTTCTTTCATTATCTGACTTCTCCTCAGGATTGGGACGAGGCTCAATGCCTAGGGGGCGACTACGTGCTTCTCTCAGATTTGACACTGAATAAGCACGTTATTGTGGGGCCTTCAAAGGCATTTTGGATCCACACTGCTTTTGAGCCCACAATTCACCACCTTCCGCCGTGTAGCTCTTTCACTATACCATGGTTTCAATTGCGGGACCGCTCAAGAATTTTATCGTTTGAGCATGTTGCGTCCCCACAATGAAGTGTGGTCGTTGATCTGGTCGCGATCTGTGACCTAGACGCCCTGCTATTTTAGTGCCCCCATTAAAGATTACCCGCCTGCCAACTATAAAATCCTTCAAACCGCACTTAGAGATGGCGTTAATTTTGGCACTGAACAAGAACACTTCCCAGAGGATGATCTCCCGAAGATGATGTGGCGGCCTGACATCACTATGCTGACATGTGGTGGATGGAGGGGTGACATGTGTCACTCAAAAATAGGTTGATGACATGTCCAAAAGTGCTTGAAATGAGTACCATGTGGAAATGCTAGATGGATGCCACGTGTCTTCGACGCTTCGAAGTTCGAGGGGGTCTGCATATAGAGTTTTCATAACTCATGGAGTAGTATGAGCCCGAGTGACATGGCGGCCTAAAATGAATGTTGAAGCTTGGAAACAAACCACGATCATCGATCTGAGGAGAACACACGACAACGATTTGTGAACTTCGGGAGAAAAGTACTCCGAAGGAAATCAGGAGCGGAGAAGCTGAAACTCCTGAAGCCCGAAGTGTCGAAGTAAATCATGATCGTCCGATATGGAGGGACATGCGACAAAGATCCATGAACTCCGGGAGAAAAGTACTCTGGAGGAAATCGGGAGTGGAGAAGCCGAAACTCCCGAAGCCCGAAGTCCCGAAGTAAATCATGATTATCCGCTCTGGAGGACGAGTGGCATCTGATCTACAACTACAGGAGAAAGTATTCCGAAGGAAAATGAGAGGGGAAGTCTCGAAAGGAAAAAGTCCCGAAGTAAATCATGACCGTCCGATCTGGACGGACATGTAGTAGAGATCTGTGGACTCTGGAATAAAAGTACTCCAGAGTAAATCAAGAGTGGAGAAGGCGAACCTCTCGAAGCCTGAACTCCCTAAGTAAATCCCGACTACCTGTTCTAGAGGACGCGTTGTGCTTGATCTGCAACTCTGGGGCTTCCATTTGTTCGTTAAACCTCACGCAATATTGACATACTGAATGCACGAGAGTCGTTGATCTGAACTACTCTTGGGATCTCCATCATTGAAAAATAAGTCTTCCTGTTGCTTGTATTTCAAGCCCGAAATTGACTTCTTTTGAGTCCTGCGCTTGGACGTTTCCTGTGTAACAAAGGACTTGGTCGTCCTGCGACCCTTGAAAACTTTATGTGATAACACCTTGCACCATGGAGAAGACACTATCATCTGAAGGGAATGCTTTAGGAGTTCCAACAACTTCCTCTTATTGTTGAACGACTTGCTAAATGTGCCAAGACATCACCCTAAAAGGGGTTGATGTCACCCTTAGGGTTTCTTTTGTGCAAATTTTAAAGTTAAAATAAAATTACTTTGTAAAGTTAAACCACTAGGATGGTCCATAGTCATGACCAACAACTAGAATTTGGACATGTTGAACAATATGAAATCAACGATGTCTAACGATGCAAGATTTTATTGGATTGGGGTGTTGGGTTTGCAAATGAGTGGTATAATTGGCGTTTTGAATCCTACATAGTCTATATGTATAACTTTTTTGAAAGATAATGATATTTTTCTTGTTGGCATTTTTGTAAATTTATTTATAGAATTTCAATAATAGAAGTCATTTTTGACCAAGTTATTGAAAGAAAGACTCTAATTATCATACTGTGTGTGCATGGAATTTCTTCTATCATCTATTGATCATTGGAATTGAAGTAAGGATTTCTCTATATCGTGTGGATTACTCTCATATATAAAGAATGCATTCTTATTTATGTTTATCTCTCAATTGTTTGTCTATTGTCGTGAAAATGGAACTATAGCTAGCTATTTAATCATATAGTTTTCATGATTTATATATGGCTATCTATATATATTCCTTTATCCATCCAACAACCTTCTTGGTGAAGGTAAAAATAGGAGTATAGATAATATTGTGTTTATTTCTTTTAGTCATTAACTTTTAGCTAGGAATCTAGAATAGATTTGCATTATTCATATAGAGTAGAACTACATCTACATTCTTATACAACATTTTAGTATTTGAAATAGTCTTTAGAAACTAGTACCAATTTCCAAGCCAGAATTTGGGTTCCTTGTTCCAAAAGCTGTGAATTTTAATTAGGACCTCTCATTGGGGTGAAGCCCTACTATTGAGAAAGATATCTTGCCCTGTTAATAGAGCCTAAACAAGTCCCATAGAGTAACTGAGTGCCACAAAGGGTATCGTTGAACCAAATTGGTAACTATTGAAAGCCTAAACAAGTTCCATACAGTAACTAAGTGCCACAAAGAGTATCGTTAAACCAAATTGATAACTATTCACCAAAGCAGAGGGGAGGAAGGCAATAAGGAACCCTAACTAAGCTCTAGATATCCCTAATAGATCTATATCTAAGCTAACTAGGTAAGGAGGCCTTAAGTAATACAATCCAATACAAAAGAATGATAATGACATATTGACTTTGTCATTAAGTAAGTTATGCATAGACATAACAAAAAACTAAATTGCACATGGATATCCCTTAATAAATAAACATATATGAATGTTAAAATATAAAATCTATACATCACAAATATATATTAATGAAATATGCAATTTTAACAATATGAGAATAATAAAGCTTTATTTTTAATAATTTTCAATGTCCTTTTCTATTCATATTTAATATTTAAATTTTAAATAAATGACACAACCTTCTAGATATTAGATATTTAAAATGACATAAAAAATTTAAAAAAATTAAGGATAATTGATAGAATGTTTTTATGTAGGGAAATCATTTTTTTAATTTAAATTATATAATAATAATAATAATAATAATAATAATAATAATAATAATAATAATAATAATAATAATAATAATAATAATAATAATAATAATTTAATTTTAAGATCATGACCAAGCTAGACACCAAATTGTTATATGAGACCTTTTTGTTTCTGGGACAAGGGATCCCCTCCGTGCAACGATTTGACTACTAAAGTCTACGGAGGTATACATACCTTACCCCCCCTGGATTTGAACATATAACCTCTTAAGAGGAAACACATGTTATTAACCATTAGGCTCACTCACACACACACACACACACACACACACACACACACACACACACA
>ML820892.1:21531-69749 GCA_009831015.1 Picea engelmannii
GAGAGAGAGAGAGAGAGAGAGAGAGAGAGAGACTTTATTTCTAAATCATATTAAAATAAATGCACCATTATTATGGTCTTTGAAACGACATAATGATTTAACATTTAATCACATAATACAAGGTACATTGAACACTCCTAACACTCCCCGAAAAAGGAAGAAATACACATTGGATATAATTAAAATGCGTTGTCTTACTGTTCTACTTTTTGGCCCTTTCGCCTGAATTCAATGACTTAAATATGCATGAAATCGCAATTTTATGTTGTTTAAATTTCATTTTTGAATGAATAAATGGATTTAATGTGCTAAAACACCCATGGGGCACCTAAATTACACAGAAATATCCACTCAGATCTGCAGATCCAACAGTTATCTCCTCAAATAAATCAATTGAGATTTTTCATTTTAGGTGATAGGATGTCTTTTAAAAAGGGCACTTTTTTAAATTTTTACTTTTAAAGCTCATTTCTCAGAGCTTTACAGATGTAATAAAGTTTAAATAAACTTTTGTTTGGTTTTTATTTGATCTAATTCAAATCTCAGGTTTCGGTGGCTTAGGCGAACATTTCGATTGTTCATTAGCCACCGAAAGCCTTAGCTTTCGGTAGCTTAAACAAAGGAATTCAGGGCTATTTTAGCCACCGAAATCGCAGAAGTGGGGAAAGAGTCAGTACGTCCTTTCACACGTTTCAATCGTCGGGTTCAAAGTTTTATAATTGCAATAAGCCACCGAAAAGATAGGAGAATGAATCGTTTCCGACCGAAAGATGATCTCTGTATGATATAAGCGAATCTTTTCATATCGCTGTATCATCAAGCCATATGCTTACGTACCCTCCATAATTATAGTTATCGACTATGGCTGCTGCAAATCACCAATTGTTCTGTCGCATCCCTTGTAATCAGTGCCACGTTCTAAAGCTCGCCTCAGTTTTCTCATTTCTGTCACAGCCGAGCCGACTCTCCCTAACTCTACACTGCGTAACTCTCCCCCGAAATCCATTCCTTCGATCATAGGTGTGCGGAAGCATTGTGGCAAATGAATAAAGGAGCGTCAACCCTAAGGAAAGATCTCAACGACATCAGTTACTTGGAATCGCACCCGGAGGTATGTCAATTGTTCAGGGATGTAGGATGTTATAATTTTTGCAAAAAAATACAGAGTTCTCATCAGCAGGTGCAGAGGCCTTTGCCCTTAATTTCAATGGAAATAAAGCAATCATAGGTCGGGATGAATTCAAGATAGATGAAGCCCTCATAGCTAAAGTGACAGAGCTTCCCAGGACTGAAGAAAAATGGTTTAAAACTATTGTCACTAAGAATGTTGAATTCCGGTCTTATTTGAAACCAGAACATAGGGGTTTGATATCGAAGAAAGAAATTCCCATGTCTTTCCTTGAAGAGAAATGGCAACAGTTACTAAAAGCCATAATGGTTTATATAACTTGTGAAGGGCGATATAACAGAGTGATGATTTACCATTTTAAACTCATAAATCATTTGACTGGTAGAAACCCACTCAATCTGCCCTATTTTCTCCACAAAAGTTTATCCAAAATGGCTCACCAAGTTAAGGCCAAGCCCAATAAAGTTGCAGGTAGATTATCCCACCACAGTCTGATTAAAATTTTGGTTTGTGAGCTATTGCAAAGGAGAGGCAATGATTGGAATTACTTATTGTTCTGGAATTATTTCCAGACTGAGGTTCAGCCAGAAGGTAAAAAGAGTCCTCATTCCAAGAATTCTTCTACTCCCAGAAGTGGAAAGAGGAGGAGGAGAGCTATCCCTCCAGCTCCAGTTAATCAACCCTCTCCTTCCTCTAAGCTTGACAAAACTAAGAATAAATTAAATTTCAACAGTGAAAAAGAAAAGACCAAAGAATCCCCAGTAAACAAAAACATTCTTAATCTTCCTTACACAGACTCGAAGGATGAAGAGCACTAGATTGAAATAGGGCATGAGGATTCAGTTACCACAGGGTGTGAAAATTTTGTTTTTGTGGATATATACACAACAAGTTATGAAGACCTTCCATCACCTACACCTCAAGAAGAACAAGAACCACAAATTGCAGATGCCTCATCTAGAAAACGAGTGAAGCAGAGTAAATCAAAGGAAATCAAGAAGCTTAAGAAGAAGTTAGTCGAGCAAGAAGTGCTAGAAAGGGTAATCAAAACCAGGTATGAAACCCTGTCAAAGAACTTTGCAGAAAGCAACTCATCCTTGGAAAGATTAGCCCATGAAAGCATAAAGGAGAAGAAAAAGAAGGACAAGATTGTAAAAGACTACAACAACTTATGGAGAGTAGCTCAGGGCTTGAAGAAAAAGGTTAGGGATTTGAGGAAACAAGTTATTTCTTCAAAATACCAGGCTCAAACACATGCTTCTCTTGAGACCCTAGCAGAGGTGGTAGTTCAGTGCAATGAACCAGAGGCAACCAATAACCCTATAATCTTTGAGCAATATGTAGAAGCCTAAAAAGATCAGTCCTAAGGCGTTTTTGAGCTAAGACAAAGGGTATTTTTGAAATTTTGATAATCTCAGGTTTCGGTGGCTTAGGCAAACATATCGATTGTTCATTAGCCACCGAAAGAAGAGCTTTCGGTAGCCAATTGGTCCGAATTCTATCTACTCTAGCTACCGAAAGCACTGATAAGGTAGAAAGTTAATGCTTTTGCACAGGTCTAAGTTTTCCTTGTCCAAAAGCCTAAAAAATGGTTCCAATCGATGGAAGATAATTAATGACATCCTTATCAAGAGTTTTTTTTGGTTTTGGAGGTGCTCTATAAGATAGAAAGGTAAAAAACGGGTAACTATTTTCAAGGATATGAAGCTATTTTACTATCAACAGGTGTCATGTTCGACTCCTCCCATATCACATGAGATCCAGCAGCCTCGAAAGGCTCACTACACCTGCCAAACAATCTGAAGAACATAAAGATCATTTGAGAATTTGAATTGACCTAGTTTATAGGATCTTTGCCTACTTTCTTGGGCTAGTTAGTGATTTTCTATTTTAGGCAAAATTCAATCCAGTAATCTAGGATCTTGAAACTATTTGTAAAGGGATATAAAGCTAAAAACATTTGATGAACAAAAGGTTCGATTTTGAGTTCTGTAATCCACTGTTATTATGATAAAGACACTTTCTTTAATATATTAAGCCTGCAAGCTTCTTTCACTGTTATTGTCAAACTCTCTTTTATCTTTTTCTATGCCTATGAGTTGAAATCATTCCTTTGTCTATGTTTAATGGTTCCATGGTATCTGTCATCTTACCTTTTGATTGTTAAGCAAGAATCATAAGCATCCTTTGCTAGTTTGTTGACCCATCATATATATTGCCTATGTATGTTCTGGTTAATTGATTGGTTTTCTTATCCATTTGATCTACAAACTTATCTGATAATAGCTCTTGAAGGCCATGTATTGCATGAATATAGCTAGACTGTCTTGAAGATACAATCCAGTGAGTTAAGGTATTCATCTTAATCCAAACCCACACCCATTATTGAGAAAATAGTTACAAAAAGTTTAAGTTACCAGGCATCTCTGAGACACAGCCTAGGAGAGTTTCCTGGAATGATAACACCAACAATTACTCACTGGATTTCAGGAAAATATCACCGGAAAATATCCCCGGAAAATATCCCCGGAAAATGGCCAAAATGTAGAACATTTAGCCTACGACTAATTAAAATATAGTAAAGAAAAGAAGAACGAAAACCCTAGAAACGTACTCTCATTTATTTAAATATTTAAGAGGACTAGTCTTGCCATTTAAAACCTCCATAAAAGTGTAAACCAAGTCTACATAATAATAAATAGGGGAGGAAGAGTGAAGTTGTTGTGAGGTCAATCTCGTTAATCTCTATGTCTAATCAACCACATACTCGAGAACCCTTCCATGGACCAGACCCTAAAACTTATATGGGTATATCACCAACCACAACATTGAATATTACGTAACAAAGTATATATTACTCACCAAAATTTATACCCAATAAAAAATAAAATAAATAATATTAATTTATTATTTAATTAAAAATATATATACATTATTTCAAACAAATTTAAATATTACATAACCAAACTTTAGAGATTAAAAAATTAGTGTTAAAGATAAAATCATCAAGGATGAATTCATCTCTATAGTCCACCTTACCCAGGGACTAATAAGAACAATAATATGATGTAACTTTTAATTCATCTCTATAGTCCACCTTAGGCAGGGACTAATAAGAACAATAATATGATGTAACTTTTAAATTGTGATGGAAAACCGACAAACCATATGGATTAAAACCTTGGTTTCTCTATATGATTCTTGACTTTATATTTTGTTTAATTATCTAACATCCATCATGTGAATTATAACAATTATTTTATAATATGTACAAAAACTATTTATGATTCTTGACTTTATATTTTGTTTAATTATCTAACATCCATCATGTGAATTATAACAATTATTTTATAATATGTACAAAAACTATTTATAAAAATATTTACTTGAAAAATATTGATTTAAAAAAAAAAAAAAAAACATAATGGAACGTTGAACAATAATTTCCACAATTTTCAACGTAAGATTATAGTTTTCGTTGCTAAGTAGGAAGCTTTACTTAAAATCGGAGATTTCATTACTGAATTCCGACACTTAGTACCATTCCATTTGTGGAGAAGTAGGAGGGACTTAAAAAGTAGTTGATCTCAAAAGAAGTATTTCCTCTGTCCGCACATGGAATTTATGCCTCATAATTCTTTAACCATAAATAGAAAGAGAGAAAAATATGTTTCCAAGATTCTTCAACCATAAATAGAAAGAGAAATAGAAATAATGTACAACGTTGTCTTTTTGCTTCGCTCTGCTGTGAATACGTATACATTTTACAAGATTCCGCATCCTCTATAATGGGAGGAAAAAAGTTAAATGCTTTGCTTTTGCCTTTACCTTCCACTAGTGGAACGGACTTTATTCCTTACTTATGCTGCATGACAATGTTATCCAGTGTTCGCTAACGAAGGTTACTACCCAGAAAAAGTAAAAGTTATAATTTCAGCTTTGGACTCGTGAAATGACAGCCTTAGTGTACTTGAGATTCGTGGAGTACTTGAGTGTGTAGCTGACTTTGAGGTATTACAAGTGAGTTGTAATGTAAGTATCAAACATGAAAGAAATAAGTAGTTGTTGATAAGCTTAAACACTTGTTATACCATGGGAGAGTTTTGTTGTGATGGAACTTAATATGTGATGTCATTCAAGAATGTGTGTAATATTAGCACAATCATATTTAAGTAAAAGTGGTTGATATATATTAATCAGTGTCATTTTCTATGAATGTTGTGGTTACTGTATTTGCATTAAAAGGATGAGAAAGAGAAAAGATCTGCATATTTTGTTAGTCTATCAACTACTACCATGATGAGAGTCTTTCCTTTGGATTTGGGTAAACCTGTAATAAAATTCATTGAAACTTCTTCCCAACATTGATTTTGTATAGCTAATGGTTGTATGAGACCTAGCGTCTTGACCGTTTCTCCTTTATTCTGTTTGTAGACCAAACATTTAGACACAAACTTTTAAACATCAGTTTAAGATCTTCCCAGAAAAATCCTTCTTGGTCTTGTGGTACATTTTCAAGAACTCTAAATGTCCTCCTATAGGAGAAGTGTGCAATTCCAGAAGGACCTTTGTTTGAATTGGGAATTCTTACATAAATATAGGCGATCATGATACTATAGAAAATCAAATTTCCATACAAATTCTCTAATGAACCGGGGTCCTCTTGTAGTTGTTGAATGATCTTGCATAAGTCATCTTGATATTTCTTCCATTCTATCCTCGCTTCTTCCACCCAATCAGATTGCAGAATACAAATAACATGTAGTGAACCTTCTGTTTCTTCTTCTTTTTTTGAAAGGACCTTTTCCACAACATTATGTTTTCTTATTTTTTAAGATAATTTCAAAGTCATAACCTAACATCTTTGTAATCCATTTTTTTTTTCTCTTGTGAAGATCATCTTTGCTCCAAGAAGTACTTCAAACTATCATCATTTGTTTTTGCTTTGATGTGTATTTCTCAACTACATGTAGTATGACCAACATTTCTTTTTCATAAATGGGTTTGACTAAATTTTTCCTTTAAGTTGGCTTCTTTCAAAGGCAAGGAGCATTCCTTCTTGCATTAAAACTACACCAATTCCATGGCCCGAGGCATCACACTCCACAATAAATGTTTTTTTAAAGTTAGGTGTCGCCATGACGAGAGTTGTACACATAGCTTCCTTAAGTTTTTCAAAAGATTTGGTTGTTTCTTTAGTCCAAAAAAATGATTCATAATTTAATAATGTTGTTAGAGGTGCTACTCTTTGACCATAGTTCTTGACAAATCTACTATAATAGCCTATCAATCCTAAGATTCCTCTAAGTTTCTTCAAGTTTTTGGGAATTGACCATTCCCTTACATCTTTAATTTTGTTAGGGTCCACTTTTACACCTTCTTGAGATATAATATAACCCAAATATTCCACTTCTTGAACCACAAATGAACAGTTGGAAGGATTTGCATAAAGTTTTTGCTCTTCCAATAGTTGTAATACTCTATCAACATGTTGTACATGTTCTTCCCAGGATTTGTTGTAGATTAGTATGTCATAAAAAAATACTAACACAACTTTTCTATGGAAGGGATTGAAAATAGAATTCATCAAGCTTTGAAATGTTGAAGGTGCGTTAGTAAGTCCAAATGGCATAACCAAAAATTCATAATGATCTTCATGTGTTCTAAAATATTTTTTAGGAATGTCTTCCTGCCTCATTCTGATTTTATGATATCCCTAATGAAGATCCAACTTAGTAAATAATTTTTCTCCATGCAAATCATCTAATAATTCATCAATGATAGGAATAGGAAACTTATCTTTGATTGTCACTTGTTGAGCTATCTATAATTTGGACACATAATCCATGCACCATCCTTTTTTGTAACCATCACCACTGATGAAGAGAGGAACTTTAGCTAGGTTGAATGATGATGTCCTTTAACTTTTCTTGAGTTTGGTTGACTATGGTTGACTATGGATGAACATGCTCACCTATGGTTGACCATGGTTGATTATGGTTGGCTATGGTTGCCCATGGTTGACCATGGTTGAGTATGGTTGAACATGGTTAACCATGGTTCAGTATGGTTGAGTATGGTTGAACATGGTTAACCATGGTTCAATATGGTTGACTACGGTTGCCTATGGTTAACGATGGTTGACCATGTTTGACTATGGTTGTAACACACCCGACCCCTTAATCCTTACTTAGGCTAATGGGGTGTCCAAATTTTTCTCTCACCAAGCATATCATCATAGATGATTTTAGGGGCTAAATTTCACAAATTGACTAATTTTCCATGGTTTTCCCAAAAAACAATTAGCCAATTTACATTTTTTTCTAAAAATTATTCACCCAAATTCCATAGAATAAAATTATTTTAACTTAAAAATCGCCAAAAAATTATAGAAAGTATATAAAATGCTTAGAAATTTGAATATTTTTACAAAACTATCACTAAACATTTTACATTTTGCATATTAAGGAATAGTAATATTAACCCATGTTTCTACATTTTAATATAATGTTCCATCCTTAAAATCATCCATGCATATCATCTCTTTAAATAAACCTCGCAAATGGATTTAGCTCGCCGAGAGCTTTCCAATAATTCTAACCATGCTCAAAACCGAGCTCTAGATCAGAAGGTACATCCTCCTAAAGTTTTCCTGGGCTCTCATGGTCAAATACACCTCACTTCCATGTAGCATCCATATGGCACCTTGTCACTCATGCCATCCGATGTGGCATTGACGTGGGGACAACGTGGCACTAACCTAACCCACCACTTTGGAATTTCTATCCACATACGCTTAGCATCGTCGTCGGGCTTCACTCCAATGGAGCATTAAACATTCAATACTAAATGCTCCAATGATGAACTACCTATCGGGCCCCTCCTAGATCCAATGATCCTCATGTTGCACATCCAGTGACTCTAATTGTGTCAAAGATTCCAACTAGCACCAAGGTTAAAATCCAAGCCTTTGATGTACCTCACAGTGCGGGGATGGGACCCACAGGGATCCACAGCTGAGATTGCATCTTGCCTATCCATTGATCAACGGTTTATATCTTTCTCGTACCTTTATTGTCATCGGGGTTCTCCTCCTATGGAGTTATCAACACCCCAACCAAAGTTTCGACAACGATCGCTCCTTTTGGATCTGCCCCAGATCCAACAACCCTAGGGACTTGACTTACAATGGCTCTAATTGTGTCAACGCCTCTAACAAGCATGATGAATAATCGACCGTATTTATCTTCTTCCTACACGATCCTATAGAACCCATGCTAGATTAACAATTGTCATCCTTTCCTCATTTACCAGCCGATCAACGACTATCATTGATCCTTGAACCTTCGTCGTCTTCGACACTTCAGATTCTACCTCCCAACTTCACCATCTTCCTACTTCAGACGACGATGCGTCTGGGATCGACGAGTATCATTACACCATGCACATCTTCCAATCAACGATGATGATCTATTGTCCGCCAAATCTGATGATCGAGATTAATATTGACACCATAAGGAGTTCTAGGCTTCTCGAGACCCTCTTTCAATCCCTCTGGCCACTCAACAAGTGACACCTATCACCCTAGGAACATGTGGATTGCCATGCTAGTGCACCACGTCAACATCATGACACCATCGCCTATTTGAGTAGTCAATTGGGACTTAATGCACTCTACAATTGGGATTAAATTTTACCACAATGAATGTTTCTCGTTGAATTTTGAGTCTTCATCATGTTCGACCACTAAAGTGTCGACACACAACACCACATGGGGCACAGTAATTGCCACACCAACATTCTTGTTGGCATGACGTCACTTCCCACATTCTTCACTTAAAGAGAACCTATGGATATCTACAGCTGAGAGTTGATCTAGGCTCTACACCAATCAATAGTTATCGTTTCTCCACATCACCTTCTTTATCGTCGCCGACACTTTGAAGTCTACACCCCAACACCACCAACCATCCACTCCTGACGATGATATGCCTAGGATCAATAGTCCAGATTTCCTGGCCTATAATGTGACGGCCAAGATTTAAAGCAAAGGTCCAATAGACCTCCTCACCCAACGAGGCCCACTTTTTTCCCATCGTCCAATTCGCTAGTGACACCTGTCACCACTTAGAGACATGTTGGCTTCTAAGTTGGCATGCCACATCATTATTTTATCGTCATCCTCCTTATCGCTTAACTGGGACTTATGACCATCTGCGACAGAGGTTAACTCTCACCAGTAACTAATCGACGACTCTCATCAATCACCAAGGCTTTATCATTGTCAACACTTCTCTCATCATCATCAACACTCTGTTCAACATGTGACCTTGTCAAGCATCTATACTCCAGTGACGATACATCTAGATTCAATAGTATATATCTCGTCAAGGCTCCATTGGACATTCTGATTGTTCTGATTCCTCTTTTCCTACATCTTTATCAAAAGTGTAAGACAATCTTCTTTATCATGTTCTTTTTCACGACAATACATACATGTTGCAGGTGGTTGTGGAAAATCCCTCGCGTAGTGTCCAGGATTCTGACAATTATGACATGTTACTGGTCCTCTACCTCCTCCAAATCCTCTTCATCTACTTCCTCCTCCTCTGAAGCCTCCTATGTTTCCTTGATTGTCTCCATGCGGTGTAGTATACTGTGGTGTCTGATTATACTATGGATGCACATTATTATACTGTGGTGGTGGTCCAAACTATTGTGCGCTATTATATTGTGGTGGTGTTGTAAAATGTTGTGCAGATTGTCCTATCATTGATTCAGCGTGCACCCTATATGCATCTGAAGTCCTCTCCTTCATTATTTCTAAATTTCTACAATCATTGTCTTCATGTCCAACTGACTTGCAAAAATTACAAAATGTAGTATTGGGCACCATTTGATACTTATGCATCATAGGAAAATGATAGGGATCATGTCCATGTGTTGTACATATCTCACACCATGGTCCTTCTATGCGTAAGTAGTTTGGCATTCCTTCTCCCATGTACTACGCAAATGTCGGGCATTCATTCTTATGATGCTCTTATGTTCTACATAGTCTACACCAGACATCTTCCCTCTTTTCCTTTCCCTTATTCTGATTCAACTGAAATATTAGGTTCTTCAGATATGCTCTCAGCTCTTCCATAGTTGGATATGTATGCTTATAGTGATTCTCCTCCAATTGCAAGGCTTCTTGTAAAGCCTCAGCCTTAATTTGGAACTTTTGTTTCCTTAATGGATACTTAATATGTGGCAATAATGAATTAAAAAATAAGTTCCTATGTTTCATATTTGTGATAGGGTACTTCAACTTGCCTTTCAACTTCTTGAACTTATGATAAATCTCCCACACTGACTCACTTGGCTTCTATTTGATCTCTATCATATCGTTCATGAATTGATCCTCTGAGCTTGGTCGCATGAATTCATTGATTAATGACTTCTTCACATCTGCGATAGCTGTAGGTGCTCTTTGTGGGATGTTTACTGTGAGGCCCATATACCAATCTAGTGCACGGTATCTGGATGTAATTTCCAGTTGTGAAACCTTTTTATCTTCATCTATAATCTTCTTAGTTGCCCATATCTTCTCACAAATAAACAAATGCTTCTATGGGTCCTCTGAACCTTCTCCATGAAACGCAGGTAACCTTATAGTTGGATATTCTCCTGCCATTGTGAAGTTTGTTGTACTACCACCTCCGTGCAGTGTAGATACATGACTACTGCTAGTTGAACTTATACTTCTACTTGAATTTCCACTGGACCCTCATCCTGTTAAAAACCTTCTACTACTAAACACTTGTTGGATAACTAGTTCTTTGTCTTCAGATGTCTTAGTTTCACATGGGGTTGTGGGTTATACACTAATTCAGATCTGGAATGGATATCCTTCTTCTGTGCTCGACCCTTGACCTCTGGTTTTCCTCTTATATGTGGCGTGCATGATTTCCTCAATCTACACCATCGCATGGAGATCCTCTACCTCTTCCTCCTCATTGTCCAAGCCCTCTTGCTCGGCTACTTCCCTATTCTTACTATTGATCTTATTCTAGTAGGGTCGTCTGCTGCACGTGACTCCTATTCTTTCCAATATCTCCTTGGTATGTTTCTCACCGATCATAATGGGGTCCATCGCTTCCTTCTTCTGGCCTCTCTCCAGAGCCCTATCCATATCTTAGATATTCCTTAGTGTTTCCCCCAGTTCCCCCATGCGCGTAGAGTGATTTAGTTGTCTTACTCCATTTTCATCATGCCTTTATCATGGAATAGAATCTTGATATAAAGTGACCTAAGGTACCTTATTCTTGGTACCTTTAAGAACTCCTACTCTGCAACAATATATTACTTCGCAGTATTGACTGCAAACTCTGTAATAAACCCTGCAATAATACTGTCTAACTAGAAATCCATTGTGCGTGTGAATTTATTATTAACCCTCTCCAACCGCGCAATATTCTTATTAGTCCACTCTATTGTTCTTATCTGATTAGTGGGATGAGTATCCTTCAACCTAAATATCCACTCTTGCAATAACTCAGTAAACACATACTTGTGCAAATACTGGCGCGGTGTATACCTGGAGCTTCTGTTATCTTTCTGTGCAAACTATAGCTACTTTGTCTCCGACCATCTTTCAATCTCCTGCTTAGTCAGATTCCATGCGCTGAACATCCCCTTCTACCACTTCATTAACTTAACTGTCCTTCTCATCAAATCCCTTCGAGTATGTTCTTTTGAGTTCCAGCTAGAAACATAGCCATTTGTTGGAATGTTTGGTTTGACCCAGATTATACCTTAGGTTTCCAACAAAACCTTACAAACCATCGACCCTTCTGGAGACCAGAAGGAAGCACTACGCACAAAGTTCATAGCGCAGTCTCAGCCGAGATGGCTTATGGGTGACTGCAGGACCCATATGTCTGCAGTCATGGAAGGGATGGTGCTCATGGGGATGTTAGGCATGCATTCTAGTTCAGATACATCACTCTACCTTACCATCATTCATTCATTAATATTCATTATGCAGTAGAATAACATAACTGATCTAGTGCACGGTGCAAAATAACCTTAACATATTCATTCATTTATCCATTCATCCATCATAAATCATTGAAAATAATAAATAATGAATTCCACACAATGACACAGGTTTTGTCGTGGTTCATGCCCCCCCTACTCCAGGCTACGTCCAAAAATATCTATCTTCTTTATTATTCATATTCAAGTCTCTGTGTTGCATGCATTACACCAAAAGTATAGTGCATAGGTGAGGCTGACCAATGTCTTACCAAGCCCCACAACTTGTGACCTAACCCTCAGTTACAATCCATCTGACTCAGTCTGAGCTCCACATATCTAAACCAAACCACTCATCAAATACTAAATCAAAGCTTAGAAAGGTTCTCACAAATTGCTCCATAGATACTCAACAAATTATCCCCTATCTGCCTCATACATCATATATTTATACTTTAAAAAGTGGGTTAAACCCATTACATCATGACCAAAACCCTAACCCTAAGTGGATTAGGTTTGTCCATATATCAACCTCATGTGCACGGATGGTGTTTGATTCAACCATTCCTTTCTTTGAATCCTCTCTTTCTCGCGTTACTTTTCCTTGATTCATGGCGTGCTACTTTCCTTTGACTTTTGACGTGCTACCTTTCCTTATTTCCTGGTGTGCGCTCCAAATGTCCTCCAAAATCACTACACATTTCCCAAAATATCCTACTCCAACAATTGGTAACTCTCTCTTTCTTTCCCCTAGATTACAACATTGGTTCCGTTGCTGTTATTTCTATACCCGGGCATGTAGAAGTTTCATAAATGCTAACTCTACAAGACATACACAAATGGTGTGAGTGCAAAATTGAGAATTACATCAAGAATTACGCATGACAAAACAACCTTTCATTAGAAGAAGCACGATCATGACTCTTCTCCGAGATTCACGAAAGATTTTTGGAAGCCATCCCAGAATCCTTGTTCGAGTATATAAAAAAACCAATTAATGTGTAATTTAATATCCGATGATAAATTAGGCCTCAATATCACTAACGGAGGACAAACGAATCTGCATGACTGGTTCGAGAGAATTGTTGAAGATTTTATCTCAGAACAATCCATTGAAGATTGAACATCTCTTGATAAAATACAATAAAAATTTACACTGACTTGCATGAAGGATTCTTGTGTACTGTTCTGAAACAACTTCAAAAATTCATCCTCGACAAGGGAGTCAGTGACATTGTCGAATATGGATTGTGACTTGGTACACCATTACCAAATAACAACTTTAAAGAAAGAGATGAATAGTGGGAAGTATTTCTCGATGCAAGGTGCAAGGACACAAGACAAGCCAAGGACTGCTTCTTGAGCAAATGAATATAACCAACACCACTTACTTCAAGTAAGTCGAGTCGGTGATGGGGGCTTAAGTGAAGTTATGAGATGTCGCAAGAAAAACATACCAAGAGTTGTGATTACTGAATTATAAATGTCGTCGAGAGGAAAACAAGCACATAAGAAAGCTACTGACATCCAGAAAGTGGAACGGGATAAAAGGAAAAAGAAAAGAGAAGAGCTTCATAACATGTGGTATATTCAGAAGCCAAATAGAAAAATGATCGGGGAGGGTCAACTTGATATAGCACGTGAGCAGTCTGATTCTAAAATAAATCATCCAAAGTTGGCAATAACAATAGTCGCGGTGACCCCCCATGGAAGAAGTGATGCATATTTGATAGAGGATAGAATGAATTCCTATCAACCAGAAGACCACCCTAAAAGCATGGATTATGAAGAGTCGGGCTGAGCGATATGATCTTCCCCCACTCTGGAAACTAGCCCAGGAATAAAATATTTCCTCCAACAAAGACTTCAGATCGACGACCAATTCACAAGATTATGGTATAGAACTAACGAGCATGGCAACCTATGAGACACGCTCATAGTTGAGCTAAGAAGAAATGAAGATGAAAACATGCTTATCCAAATTAAGGATCTCACTAACTCGACCCCCCTTCCAAATCTAGTATTAAGAGAAGAAATTAATTTAATAAATCAGAGTTGTGAACCAACACGACCATTGGAGTGACGTTTATTCAAGTACAAATATCAAATCTCTCAGACTGAAGAAATACTTTCCATATTCAACAGGAAATAATTATTTCTTGAATACCATCCGATAGAACACTGATTGACAGAAGAGGTGACACGAGAAAAACCAATTGAAGACTTGACAACTCATTCGAAAAGTGTGGTAACCCAAACACCACAAAAAGTGATTACTCCTAAGAAAACAAAAATGGGATTTAACCACATCCCCACCTATGAGAGAGATGAGAACCCAAAAAGACATTGTTTTGTGTGTGAAAAATTTCAGGATGTTGCAGACATCACAGACGAAGATAAGCAGATGGAACAATTTTTTGTTTCCCTTCAACATCGTTCTTTAACATGGTTTATGAATTTCAAAAAAAATCATACTCTCTCAAAATCAGAAATAAAAATAGTTTCCTAACATTCTTCAAAGTCCAAGATTTCACACACTTGGCTTCTCAAAAATTGAAATAAATAAAACAAAGACTAGGCGAGTCGGTCCGAGAATATGACAAAAGATTCAAATATATTTTGAGCCAAACACTCACCATGATCGATTAGATTTTATTAGTCCAATGGTACGTAGTTGGCCTTCTACAGAGAATCTATTCACCATTATGGTTGTACCAAATAACTTCCTGTGAATATGCTTTACACAAAGCACAACACATTGAGTCGGACAATGATGGCCCGTCGACCTCCTCGTCGATCGAAAGACAAGAAGAAAAAATAGAGAATGTACAAAAAAACATAAAAAATATATCCATAAGAAGAAATGAATTATGGTGTTCTACATGTTGTGAAGAATGACATACAAAGGATACGTGTAGCCTCACTGATCATCCGCCAATAACTGCAGATGCTCACAGAGTACAAGCTCAAACATATTGTAATATATGTGAAGCACTGACCGACCATGATGTGCAGAATTGTCCACACAATTTAAGGAACACTAAGTGGTGTCATATCTGTGAAACACATAGTCACAGAACATTGAAATACTATTTAAACGCACGAAATCGAGCCAATGTACAAACAATGTATCATATAGAAGCTACTGACCAAAATAATAATTATGATCAAAGAAATGATTACTATGGTCGAGGATGAGGAGGCGGCGGCCGAGGTCAATTCAGAGGTTGTGGTTGGGGTCCAGGATGACCCTAGTGTTAAAATTGTTAGAAGGACGACCATATGAGCCTAGACTATCTGATAAAAGATCAGATCGACCTCAAATTTTGTAATATATGCGATGTCGATGACCATTCACTTGAAGATTTCCCAATAGTACTCGACAAGATTATGACTAGAAAAAATGTCAATCTTCTACATACAGTATCAAAAGAAGAAGTACTCAATTCAAAAAACTTAAATATCATCACAAGATCTGGCGCTAGGAGAGATATTATCAATACCCCTTCACAAGACCAACTGAGAGGGAAATATATCCTCTTCCCAAATCGAGACAAAGAAGAAAAAATTATGAGGGAAGCCATTAGATTCTTCAAGAATTTTAACCAAGACCAGTAAAACAAAGGAAGACAAAATGACGATACTATACACGAATTTATACAATTGTTAAAGGAAAAATATCGAGTCGGTCGATTACTAGATTTTCTCAATATATTAAGAGAATATGAAGAAGGACAAAGACCTTCCAAGGATGTTAGGAAACTCTCTCTTTAGCATAAATATTATTACCCATGAGTCGATATGGCAATCAATGAAATACTAATCAAACAAGTAGTTGTCTATTTCGGGTCTCAAGTCAATATCTTACCTCGAGAAACATGGATAAGAATGGGTCGACCCACATTAGCACCAACTTTGAATTAACTCGAGTTGGAAGATCAAAGACTGATAGAGCCCATCGACATACCTAGAAATGTCGAAAATAAAATTATGGGTATATGGACTCAAGTTAAATTTGAGGTAATCGACCTAGTCGAGGGGATGTCAACATATGAAGCACTTGTCGGTCATCCTTGGGGTTGAAAAAATAAAGCGACTATCTCCCTCGAAAGAGATAGGATCAAATTAAAAGGAAGTAGAAGAAAAATAATCATACCTTTGGACTTGAAAGAAAGAAAACCTTAAACTGAAACATGGTATGAGGATCAAAAAGCTCTGTGCCTTTACCAAATAGTTAATGAGGAAAAATATTATGTTGAACTGAACGTACAAGCATAAATTTTGAGAGAGTCTCCTATGTTGGTTGGGCATAATTCAGACTCAGCCTTGTATAACTGGAAATTAGAGAACTACGAAGCACATGCAAAATATTGTTGGTCCATTGAAGTTATTCCCAAAAAACATCAAAGTACAAGATTTTCGATCCAAGCAATACCTATAGTGTATGAAAATAAATATCGATAGAATCCCACACTCACTCCGACTGACAATAGAACAAGCAAGCCTGTACGATATAATGAACAAAATTCACCTTCGACACATGTTGAAGAAGTTTCCAAATCTATTGGAGATCAAGGAAGAAAGAAAATCCTAGTAGAAACCTTCATAGGCTAGGCTGCAAGATGGTGGGAAACACATTCCCCTAGACTTCTAATGTGGACAACTGTATCAACATACTTCATAGAATGATTTGGGGAAAAGAAACTAGCCAAAGTTGCTAACATTCCCACTTTTAAAATCGAGTATGACCCAGTTGAACACATTCACAATTGCGAGAAGGAATGGCACATAATCATATACAAAGATGAAAGGGTATGGCCACATATGTTTCCAAGCACATTAGATGAAATAGAAAGTAAATGGTACAAGATCGAAGAAGCTTATGGCCACACACTAAATTGGTCTTACATTAAAGAAAAATATATTGAAGACTTCAAATTCAACCCAGAAGATGAACATCTAAGAGAAGCAACACATCATATTAGAAGTTTCCTTGAAAAACTAACTCCAACTACACAAAGAGAAAAAGGGAAGATGTCGGTCGATCTTGGATCAACTTCGACTTGCAACCTCATGTCGATAGAAAATAAGAGAATTACGATAGCTTAAAGAATAGAAATGGAGAATATAGGTTGTCCAGGCTAGAGCTTTAGATGGAAAAAGGATCATCGATCACTGCAAAACAATGTAAAATCAATACTAAATATAGCTAAGGAAGAAAAGGAGGATCACGAACAACCCGACTTTCTAGAAATATTTACAAGAATTGAAGAAGGGGAACGACAACTTGATGAATAAAAATCACCAGAGTTGATGAATGCATAAATCAAAACAAAAGAATTCAACATATCAAAGGATGATCGACCGAAAATGGTACGAGTAGGTGACTATTGGTCAGAAAAATAGACAACCGACATAGTAGATTTGCTAAAAGAATATCAAGATGTGTTTTCCTAGGACTACAAAGATTTAAAAGGACTTGTAGCAGAAATGGGAGAAATGAAGATCAAACTTATCCTAGGGGAAAATTCAATTAAAAAATGTCCATACAAGTTATCCCACAAATATAATCCCATTGTCCAATAAGAAATTGAAGGAATTCTAGCAGTGTGCATTATCTATCCAATCGACAAAGTGGAATGGGAAAATTCCTATGTTAGTACAACCCTAAAGGAACAACCCCAAGAAACTACAAATTTGTGTCGATTTCAGAGGGCTTGATAAATTGACAGTAACAGATCCATTCCCCACCCGCTTCGCCAATGAAATAATTAATGAAGTCGCATGCCAAAAATGTTATTCATTACAGATGGGTTCTTTGTTTACAATCAGGTACCAATAGCCAAAGAGGATCAACCAAAGACAACATTCGTTTAAGAATTTGGCTCTTTTGGCTATAGAGTTATGCCATTCGAACTGAAGAATGCCCCAACAATTTTCTCAAGAATATCAGTCAAAGCATTCCAAGATTATATATAATACAATGGTTGTTTACTTCGATGACTAGACATTATAGAACTTATTTAAAAACCATATACGATGGCTTCGACTGATGCTTGAACGATGCAGAGAAATCCAACTATCCATTAATATTAAGAAGTGCAATTTTTCCACACCAATTGGCATTCTGTTAGGACATGTGGTATGAAAAGAAGGAGTAAAAGTGGACATGGAAAAGATCAAAATAATTCTCTACTTGAAGCCACTCGTAAATCATAATCAAATTAAAATATTCTTGGGACACATGGGATATTACAAAAAAATTATATGACATTATTCAGATATCACATTCCCAATGGATGAACTTCTTAGAAAATAAGTCGAGTTCATATGGAGTAGAAACTGCCAGGAATCATTCGAATTCTTAAAGAAAAAAACTAGTTGAATCCCCTCTATTAAAATTTCTTAATTGGTCAAGAAGGTTTCACGTCCACGTCGATGCCTCAAATTTTGTTTTCGGATCAGTTCTAGTGCAACCATACTATGACATAGTTGATCACCCAAATCTATACACCAGTCTGAAACTGAACAAAGCAAAAAGAAATTATCCAACCATAGAAAGGGAAGCTTTGTCAATGATATTTGCATTACAAAATTTCCAACATTACTTACTCGCCAATCCTTTCACATTCTTTACATATCATCACGAATTAAAGTATTTAGTTAATAAACCAGTTCATCAAGGAAAGATCTGTCATTGGTTTCTATTATTCCAAGAATTTGAATTTGACATAATCGTCCGAACTGGGAAAATGAGTGTCTCACTTGACCATTTATGATGTCTTGAAATAGGAGAGGATCTGACAAGCATAGAAGATGACCTTCCAGATGCACATCTATTTCAAATCAAAATTGCACCAAAAGATTTGGAAGAGACAACAAACTTTTTGGAACAAGGAAAGGCTCCAGACGATCTCCCAACAAGTATAAGGAAGGTGCTAGACCTAAAAGAAACACCATTCACCGTTATAAATGGATGTATGTACAAAATGGGACCAGAAGATATCCTAAGGAGATTTGCTATCGAAGATGAAAGAGAAAGCATTATCAATGAAGCTCATGCAGGAACAGTCGGGGGCCACTTCCAGGCCAACATGACAGCTCATAAAATACTTCAGGAGGGTCTATGGTGGCATACCTTACATAAATACTGTATGGAGTAGTTTATAAAGTGTGATAGTTTTCAAAGGATCGGTTGTCCTCTATGGAAAAATGAGATGCCACTAACCTAGGTAAATTCTAATCGAGTATTTGAAATATGGGAAGTCGACTTTGTTGGAGCTTTCCCTCAAAGAGAAAAAAGAACCTACGCTAAATATATTATTACTGCAGTAGAATATGTAACCAAATGGGAAGAAGTTGAACCAGTCGAATCATGTACCAAAAAAGTGGCGGTGAAGTTCATTTAAGAGAATATAATCACAAGCTTTGGATGTCCACTTATAATAATCAGCAACTAGGGAACCCATTTCATAAATGAAACAATCCAAGTCTCACTAATGAAGTTTCTGATCGATCATCAAAGAAAAACAACATATCACACCCAAGCAAATGGGGTTGTCGAAGAATTCAATAAAACATTGCATAAAGTACTCACAAAAATATTCGGTGTCGACAAAAATGATTGGGACAATAAAATTCATGTAGTCTTATGGGTGTATAGATCTTCTTACAAATGATCAACTGGACAGACTCCCTTCAATTTAATCTATGGGAAAGAAGTTGTTATTCCTTTACATTTTTGGTCCAACTTCAAAAGAATAGAAGCAGTGGTTAAACTCGATCATGATAAAAGCATAAATGATCGACTGTATCAATTAAATAAACTAGAAGAAGAAAGAGTAATTGCAATGCATCATTAGGAAGTGAAAAATAAACAACATAAAGCATGGCATGACCGCCACTTAAAGAATAGGGAAATAAAAAATGGAGACTTGGTCTTGTTATACGACAACCTAGTAAAAGGAAAACCAAGAAAGCTAGAAACATCATGGCTTGGGCCTTATTTTATTGAAGAAATTCGACCAACAGGAGTAGTCCAACTTCAAAACTTGTTAGGGTATCCATTCAAGAAAGTAATTAATGGAGCCCACTTAAAAAAGTACTATACATAGAAGGAAATAAGCCCTATTGGAAAAAAATTAGCAGGAAAAGATGCCAACAGGCACTGACCTGATATAGAACAGTTTGTTCAAAGGCAGAAAAACATGGGCTAATCACATCATTAAGAAAAAAAATCCTACTTATATTATAATAAACCAAATTCAGTTACAAAATTTGGGTATAGAACTACAAGTATAAAAAACCGACAGAAGAGTAGTTAAGTATTAAAAGGATCTCAAAGCATCAAAGTAAAATAACAAAAGGCAGAATGGAGAGAGAAAGAATCCCCTGGTCGAGCCATAGACAAAACATAAGAAGATATGATCGAAACAACACTCCATATTCCGACTTAAGACAGATACTCTTGAAACAAAAATCAATTGATAGAGACAGACCCCAATCAAGCGAGCGTGGTTCAGGCGAGCACAACTCAAGTGACCATGGTTATCATACAAGCGAGATTAAGAACACAAAAATAGAGGAGTAGGATATCCATCAAGAACATCGAATGATTAGATCTGAAAAGTTCAGAACTGACGAGTAAAAACACTAGCCGTTCGACCCATATACCAACCGTGCATTAAGAGAGGAGACTTAGTCGGTGGAACAAACGAAAGCACCATTCATGAAAAAATTGACTCCAGAAACGACGTTGCGTTTAAGTTGCAGAAGGAAAGGAAGGAAGAGAATAACAGTAACATTAATAACTGACACGACAAAGAAGACCGTTGCACAACCACCAATACAAATCCCAGCTACCCCGACACATACAATAACCAATTACAGAGTGCTCCATTTAATTATCAAAAAGACTCGCAAGAATGCCAACTAAGAAATATCCTAGACGTCCATTCATGTGAGTCGACCATATCTCCAGTAATCATGATAGAGGCACGAGAATCTAGAGAACAATTGGACGCATTTAATACAAACTTTGATCTATCACCTATAAATTTGAAGGACGCATATGAATTTGCATCATTAATATTTTCTTCCCTACATCTGAGTATAAAGCTGACCGCACAACTGGGAAAATCTGCAACCTCTCCCTACTTGTTTAATACCACCTATATGGTCATAGAAATGTCAGAATGAGAGGAAAATTCACAAAGGAAACGAAAGGGTTGAGACTGAGGAAAAGATTTGACAGAACAATAGTGACATCATTGCAAATTCAGATGTAGAACATACGACATGCATTACTAGAGGAGTTGGATTGGATCAAGAAAAGGTAGAATTTTATAGAATGGGGGATGGAGAATGGCTACTGGAAGCCTAAAACCGAGTTCCTAGCAAAAGAAGAAATCAAACATATGTTGGGAGCACCAAAAGTCACCAAATTAGCGATGGAAGGAAGAAGCCACAAAATGCATTGTTAGTTGTTTTCATCGGGGCTATAGGTTTGAAAAACCCATAGAAATAATAGGAGGGATTATTCACCAAATTATCGGCATTCCGAAGATGGGGGTTGCAATGCCGAAAAAATCAAATACTAATAATTGGATGCAATTTTTAACGGGGTCGACAACAACTAAAAACTCCAAGGGGATAGTCATAAATAAAATTACCGAACTTCGAGAAAGATGGACGGCTATAATCGTATCCCTATGCCTTACACTAGTTGGTCATGCATCGAATGTTAAAATGATGATGATAGAATCAATATCTCAAGTGTTTCAGAAAGCATAAATTTTCAACTAGTCAGAGCACCTAGTCGACATCATCTAGACCAATTGTAAGGAGTGCCAAGAATCTGGCAAGGCTATAAAGTTCTCTTCACTATTAATTTGGAAAACAATGGAGCATTATAGCCTAGTCGGTGAGGAGGTGTTCCCAATAAATAAATTCTTAGCAATGGAGAGATACAATTTTTTTGCAATAGAACAAGCAGGTGCATCTAGTTCAATGGCACCCCAAGTAATGTTTTGATTATGGGTCGAAAATTCGAAAGATAATTCACATAGCTAGCGGGTTGAGGAACCAATATGTCATTGGACCCTGTTGACTCCCTACCACATTCAACTAGAACTCGACTACACCAAGCTTTGGTGCGGAGTCGAGTCGGCACCAGAACCAGAAGAGCTACACTATCAACCAACAACAAAAGAATTATTCATGGAGCTAGAAAGACAAACATGTCAGGAGATATAAATTCCTCCTGACGTACACCACCAAGGATTTCCTTTAATCCTTCCTCTCATTGATGGGTAAAAAGAGGAGGAAAGAGAAGCACAATTGTATACAACCCCTTTTGTCGAAGATTTGGAAGCCTTGGCACTCATCCCTCCAAATCCATCACCAGGGAAAAAAAAAAAGCCAGTGAATAAGGAAAATGGTAAGGTTATCAGAGTCAGAGAAATAGCCATCGACGTAGAGGAAATATGGAGAGAATATTTTCAGTCAAATGAAGGCATTCATTTCAATGACCCCGTCATTAAAGAAAAAAAATCCATTATTACAAGAAAAATTGTTGAAAAGATAAAGCAAATAAAAAAAATGACTCGACATGAGACTTCCACCATGAAGAATATTTTCAGTTTGTTGGTCGGGTCGAGAATGAAAGAATCCATGGAGAGGGATAAGGTGAAAAAAAAACAAGTCAAACAAATCAAAATCACACTTCAACAGATGGAAACAAGAGGAGAAAAAAAGAAGAAAACATTGGAGGCAACAACCACCATTGTTACTCCAACATGGCGTACAACCACAAACACAAAATGGGAACTCATGCCAAGTCCATTATCATAAAAGAAAAGAATGACCGATGTAGTAATTGACTTAACAAGAGACTCATCCCCAATTGATCTAGTATCCGTAGTTGAAGAATAGCTAGAGAAAAAGAAGAAAAGACGACTGATAACTATTGAATCATCAAAAGAAACAGAGTCCAACAAAACATCTGAATCGACCAAAGAGGAGATCAAAATCGACCAGCTCAAATAGCGACAGTTGGTCAAAGAAATACCACTTTGGTCGATGCACCCGGTCGAGTTGGTACAATAGCATGATTTTGTTGAGTCAATACCAAAGAAGTCAGTCCACCGAGTTGAAACTGAAGAGGAGTCGACCGACCAACAAGAAATCAACTTATAGGAAGGCGAGTGACACCCAAAATACTATCACATGGAGGAAACACTTCCAGAGATCCATCCTGTGATCCCATCTAAACACAAATATCAAGACACAGAACAAGAGCCGACACAGGAGAAACAACCTCCATTGCAAACACAAGAAACTCAAAAAAAGGAGCCAGAAAAAATGACATTTGTCCAGTTGTAGCTCACTCATTCCTCTATACAACTGACATAAAAAATACATGATAAGGATGGGCAGTCGAAAAGGACTTCAGGGAAATATAAGAAGAAAATATCAATCACATTTAAGACGACTCGACCAAATAACCCATAAAGTTTAGCTCTCGAAAATACCCTCGACCTGACCTCCATATCAGAAAACCAACTCTTTTATTTACACCAAGTAATCTCAAAAGAGTAAGAAAAACAATGGAAGAAAGTCATCAAAAAAGGAATTCAAGTATCAAAACTTAAAGAAAATCAAAGAAAAATGTTGGAGGAATGTAGAGAACAGGTCAAGAAACATTTAGGAGTAGATCAATGGCTGGAAGGAGAGGAACTCTTTGCAAGATTCAAAGACTTGATTGAAAGGTTGATTAAATCCAATACAAAGAATCAACAACAAGTAGCACTACTTCAAGCCGAAAAGAATGAGGCACGACAACAATACAACATAGCATTGACCGAGATTCAAAAAATCGAGGAACAAACATCCACGGTCATTGTAGCAGTATGCAATAATCTTAAAGGCTTCTAACAAAACACAGATAATATCGCCAAGTAGGCCACATTGCTAAGTTCCTTTGTAAGTGGATGGACGACTCACTTTGCAATCGCATTCAACAAGTGCGGGATACAAAAAGTGACAGTGGATAACATAGAAAAGATGAGGAATATGACCACTGGCGTCAAAATTAGAGAAGCCCTTGGGACTCAACTAGAAAAATAAAAGGCAATGGAGTCACAGCTTGCAGAACAAGAACATGAATGGAAAAAGGTAGGTATTAAAGACTCCAAGCGACACCTGGTTCTGAAGTACCATAGTGGCCTACATAGATACATCCAAATAGATATAGAGTTTCTAGACATCTCCTTACTAGGAACCTCTTACTGATATGTTTTCAATATCGAGCAAAAGTTAAAGAAAAAAATAAGCGGGATTTCAGTTTTGCAAACCCATTGCAAAAAAATCATGGTGAAGGGAGTTTTTCAAACCCATTGCAAAAAAATCACGGTGAAGGGAGTTTTTCAAACCCATTGCAAAAAAATCATGATAAAGGTTCCCTTCACTTTTATGCTCACCAACTTCTTTGTCATAACCTCGCATTTTCAATCATCCATGATGCCACAAAAACTGAAAAGAAAAAGGCGTAGCATCTCCATCGCAAGTGTTGAAAAGGTCACCTACGGATGGTACTGAGGGTTGCATAATCCTTTTTGGGGATTTTCAAAGGTGGCTATGGCACCATGATAATTAATCCCTCAAACAGTCTTACAACCTCTTCATCATGGCTCATCCACACACTCTGCGTCTCTCCAATGAAGATATCCCGAAAGAGATTCAACCCCTCATGTGTACGAATCTCCACTATCCCATACTCTTGGGATATGGTAGACTTGACCATGCCCCTCATCATCTTGACAATGAGTTGCAGGCCATAACAGATTCCCAAAACATGAATCCCCTCTTCCCACATGTAGTTGAAGAATATTTTCTAAACAATGGACTTCAACCTCCAGATTCTCCTCCCTTTCTCACCAAGAAAATTCTTGGTTCGAGTTGCCCTCACTCGATCTCTGTCGCATGACTCAAATCTCGTGAGCAGAGTGCAGAGAATTTATTTTTCTGACTCTCTTTCCATCCTCACGAGCCCCAACTCATTGTCGGCATTTACTTCCATCTTCGAGTGGTCGGGTGAGTACAACGACATAACTCTCTCCATACAGGATACCATGTGCCAACTACATCATCGAGACCAATGTCACTGCCACCCTGGCTTGCTGCAACACCTTCGTGGTTGTTATCATCAACAACACAATGACCTACCTTTGCCAATTCTTGGGGACTCAAAATCCACTCAGTTTTCCCTTCAACCAAACACATGCTCTCGCCCTTTCTGCAACATGTAATGTTACCAGTTCCTCTCTTGCAACCCAGTGCAACGACACCTGATGTGGGCTCTGCAAAACACACATTCTCCACCTCCAAAAATTGGAAAGAGAAAACAAAGGTTTCCACTTAGTCTCCTCGACCTCCTTCCCTCAACCCTCTTCACGAGTCGAACCTACTTCTCTAAATACGCGAGTAAATTGTTATATGCATTACATATATGTTATATGTAATACATATATGTTCACGAACTAACGCAAGTTCTCGATCCTGTACGTGATGCCAATCTAGTTTTATGATCCCTCTCTTCTTTGTGCTTGTGAAGCACTCGATTTTAGCTCTCACAGACCACCATGATCTCGGCTCTGATACCAATTGTTAGGAATCAAGCCTGCAAACTAGAGAGTGAATGAAAACAAAAAGATAAAAACAAACACATCACACATACAACAACAAAGAAATGAGAGACAATGTTATCTTTATTGCTTAGCCAAACTATGGAGAAATGGATTACAAATCTCATGGAGCATCTCATGGACTTCCATATTTAATGAAGACTTCCATATTTAATGAGGAAAGATCTCAAACATTTCTAAGCATACGGATAGCCAAACTATTGAGAACCTCCCAATATAAGTGGAAGGGTATATGTTGTCACAAACTTAGACTTATAAATAGGGAAAATAATAATTTCTTACTTCAACCTCAATTAATCATAGAATTTAAATTAATCCTTGGTAAAAAACTTATTAACTTCCTACAGTGCACATGTTTACTAACGTTGTTATGGCCGACTTACTTATCCACATAAAAGAACATTACTAGAATGCCATAAACAACATTTTCACATAAGGCTAGTGTGAGACTCTTGTAATTCACGTTTTACACGCTTGACCACGAGAGCTATGTATAATTTGGATTGGTAGAATACTAGGCAGCTGAACATGCATAATGAGTGCTTTGGCTATTGAATTTTCAAGTTTCCAGTTAATTCATAATATGTACATTGAATATATAGGCTAAATATAATATGTACATTGAATATATAGGCTAAATATATTTTATGTAAGATCGTTTCACTTTTTCTTGCTAAATTATATGCTGTATTTCTGAGTAAATCTATGCATCTTATTAAATTTATTAAGAGCATTTCAAATAGTTTACTTCCAGGTAATAAATTGAAGGATATATATAAATTACCGCAAATCTGGTTCGAGCATTATAATTGTTTCATCGCTAAATCTTTTGCTTAAATTATTTAAATAATTTTGTTAATACATGGTTACACAAAGTTTATTATTAATTACAATGAATTTCCTTCATAAGACATGATATTTTGAAGTTTTATTATAATGATTGCTATCTAAAGTATTTTTATAATAATAATATAGTTATATTCTAAGATATAGCTGGATAATTATTAAAATAAAATAAAGAAACATATAATAAAACATGGTTAAATCTTTTCTCTTTATTTATTTATGGAATTTAATCATGTAATACATGAGTATGAGTCAATATAGAGGAAGCTTTAAAAAAAAATCACTTTATCATTTTAATTTAATTTCACAACTTTCCATATCTTGTGAGAGATGAATGAACATTATCTTTTAAATTCGTTTTAAGATTCAAAATTCAATTGCACATTGTGAATTTGTCTAGATCGAATGGTTAACACTAGGAGAGATGTTACAAAATTTATTATTGCACAATCTTTTATAAAGTTTTATTGCATAACTTTGTGTAGCCTTGTACCAAGTTGATGAAACTTAGGTGATGACTTGATATTATCTATATTACATTCGAAATGAGTAAATGTCAAAATATATGCAGAGATAGATTGATGCAGCACCACACCACATTGATGTGTTTTGTATATTAATATGAAACGTATAGTAGCAAATATGGTTACAAATACGTTATGGAGGTTTACCAACTTCTGTAACTGTAAACAAACTAATTAACTACATATATAATTGACTCATCTTCCTTAACACTCCCCCTTAATTACATTCGGTAAAAATTATCACTATCGCCAGCTTCCCTTCCTTGATCATAACTTAACACTCCCTCTTAAACACAACTTGGTCCTAACCATCTTTGAGATTACCACATCTCACATTCCCCAACTTCTCAACATCAAGCTAGCATACGAGTACACCTAACACCCTCGTACCTACCTAAGTGGTTCATTCCATAACTTGATGTATCATCCCTCCCATGGCCAACGCTTCATGCTGCTCGAAACTAGGGATACACTCTACATGATCACACACTAACCTATGTAGTCATGACTTAATCAAGGCTCACTGAACATTTTGGGAATACAGCTTGCCTATGGCAAGGTTTACAACTTCTTACAAAAACCTTAGACCAAAAAACTTACTGAAGTGTCTACTGGGGTGTCGAGGACAACCAAACATGCACCCCTCAAATTACAACATTTCATTTCTTCTTATATTTGCTGGGGACTAAAAAAAACCAAAATTTAACCAACTAAAAAACCAAAATTTATGTTGCATTAATGCATGTCTCTACGTCTTCGTCTTCTTTGCTCCACTTTTTCTTTATGTCTCATACCCCTGTCTACATATATTCCTTCTTCCTGGCTTCTTATCTTCTCCAATGTTCACAACTTATCGTCTGATCCTTTCTTTCTCCGGGTGAGGTTTTCTCCATGCAGTTTTCTCCATGAAAAAATACTTATTGCTCAATAATGTTGAAACGTTGTCCACAAATTGGCCAGTGTCAACGATACTTGCTCTTCAACAATACAATATGAAATACTTTCTCTCCAACAATAGAAGAGGCTCTTGAACTCTGAAGATGATTTTACCTGCAACTTCTTTTCCTTGGAAGCCTTGTTTACCTGCGGCTCTTTTTTCTTGGAAGCCTCAATCTTCCGTCTCTGGAGGCTCTTCAACTCTGAAGAGGCTTTTACCTGCGAATTTTTTTCCTTAGAATCCTTGATTACATGTGGCTTCTTTTCCTTGGAAGCCTTGATCTTCCGTCTCTAGCTTGAATCTGTTCCTCCTTCACCCTTTTCAATGCTTTGATTTTCACTATTTCTTCATAGTTTCATAGTTTCTTCACAGTTTCATAGTTTCTTCACGACTTCACTGTTTCTTCACAGATTCATCATTTCTTCACAGTTTCTCATAATCTAGTGAATGGGTGTCATCCACTTCCCCGCATACAAAATACCCACTATGAAGCTCTTATTGGAAGTTTTGAAGCACATCCTCAATCTTCTTCAACTTACTTTTCTGAAGTCATTCACATACAAATTATCTCCATATTCATCGCATAAACCCTCCATCAAATATCAATTTGATTTTTATTTAAATGGAATAATACATATATTTCTTCTCTATCCGAAATATATTCAAATTTGCATAAAGATTTTTAAAAAATCCATTCACATTTAAAAAAAAATCTCTAGCGACTTGTCAATCTCCACAATGGTTCTTTTAAAAATAAATAAAACATTTATAACTACTCCAATATATCAATATTGGTGATAACAACCATTTTACATCAGCTTTGAAGTATTTCCCAAATTTTTTCTATGCCACGGTCTATTCTTTATGAAATGCCAAAAATAAATCTTTCTTCATATTTAAAAATTAAAATAAACCACATGTAGCACCACACGTAGCCTATTGTCATCAGATTGTTGATTTATAGATTTCTCCAATCGTGAGGCAATGCCTCCACAAAATCCTCTTTTAATTATGGTTTCTTTGCAACTTTATAGGTCTTCCCCTTACAACTCGGTCTTGGCAGCTCCTAATAAACTAAACGGATGACGCAAATGTTCTCACTCACTTCCATTAACTTCAGTCTTGATTGATCTGCGCTCCTTTGGATGACAGATCCATTCCTCTGATTATCTTTTAAATTAGGGCTCGTACTGGGCATTCTCACATTGATTCCCATTGACTCCTTCTAATCACCATTAACACAACAGTAAACACAATACCAAAACGATTTCCTCATGGCTATACCCTCTATGAAAAACAACAGTATTTTCTCTCCCTCTCACATTGATTCCCAATGACTCCTTCTAATCACCATTAACACAACACTAAACACAATACCAAAACGATTTCCTCACGGTTATACCCTCTATGAAAAACAATAATATTGTTCTCTCCCTTAGCGGCGAGAGTGATCAGAATGGTGGAAGTTATTTTAAACAACTTTAGTGCTACAAACTCGTAATTGAACAACTTGGGATCTTTGTTGCTCTTCGATTTCTATGCAGCGACAATTCTAAAAAAAATATCTCTTCTCTCAACGAGAGAAGTTTTCGTATCCCTGGGTCCCTGGGCGCTCGAGTGATGGAGTGAGGCTCAGACCCACTTTGATACCATGTCAAAATATAAGCAAAGACAGATTGATGCAACACCACACCACATTAATGTATTCTATATATTAATATGAAACTTATAGTTACAAGTATGTTACGTAGGTTTACCAACTCCTGTAACTGTAAACACACTAATTAACTACATATGTAATTAATTCATTTTCCTTAACTATGTTAGGTACAACCGATCATGCACCCCTCAAATTACAACATTTAATTTCTTTTTATATTTGTTGGCGACTAAAAAAAACCAAAATTTAACCAATTTTTTTGTTGCATTAACGTCTATCTCTACGTCTTCATCTTCTTCGCTCAACTTTTACTTTATGTCTTTGTGTTTGTCTGTGTATATTCCTTCTTCGTGGCTTCTAGGATTCTCCTCCAATGTTCGCAGCTTCTCCTCTGATCCTTTCTTTCTAGGGGTCAGGTTTTCTCCATGCAGTTTTCTCCTTGCCAAAATACTTACTACTCAATGATGCTGAAACATTATCCACAAAATGTCTCAGTCGCTATACTTTCTCTTCAACAATATAAGATGCTCTTCAAATCTAAAGAGGATTTTACCTACAACTTATTTTGCTTGGAAGCCTCGATTACCCATGGCTTCTTTTTCTTGGAAGCCTCAATCTTCCATCTCTAGAGGCTCTTCAACTATGAAGAGGATTTTACCTGCGGTAGGGTTTTACTTGTAGCTTCTTTTCCTTGGAAGCCTCTGTTACCTGTGGCCTATTCTCCTTGGAAGCCTCAATATTCCATCTCTAGCTGGAATATGCTCCTGCTTCACCCTTTTCAATGATTTACATTTCACCATTTCTTCATGGTTTCACCGTTTCTTCACGCCTTCACCGTTTCTTCACAGCTTCACTGTTTCTTCACAACTTCACTGTTTCTTCATGGGTTATCATAATATAGTGAACATGTGTCATCCACTTCCCTGCATACAAAACACCCACTATAAATTTCTTATTGGACATTTCAAAGAACATCCTCACTCTTCTTCGGCTTACTTTTCTGGAGTCATTCACATACAAAGCATTGCCATCTTCATCAAATAAACCCTCCATCAAATATAAATTTTATTTTTATTTAAATGGATTAATACATATATTTCTGCTCCATCCAAAATATATTCAAATTTTCATAAAGATTTTTAAAAACTCCACTCACATTTAAAAAACAATCTCCAGTGACTCGTCAATCTCCACAATGATTCTTTTAAAAATAAACAAAACATTTCTAACTACTCCAATATATCAGTATTGGTGATAACAACCATTTTACATCAAATTTGAACTATTCCCCATAAAATTTATATGCCATGGTCTATTCTTTATTAAATGCCAAAAAAAATATTATTTCATCTTTAAAAAATAAAATAAGCCACACATAGCCTATCTTCATCAGATTTTCGATTTCTAGATTTCTCCAGTCGCGAGGCAATGCCTCCACAAAATCCTCTTTTAATTAGGGTTTCTTCACGAATTTGTAGGTCTTCCCACTACAACTCGATCTTGGTGGCTCCTTACAAACAAAACGAATGACTCAAATTCTCTCACTCACTTACATTAACTGCAATCTTGACTGATCTACTCTTCTTTGGATGACAGATTCATGCATGATCATATCTTAAATTAGGGATCGTATTGGGCCTTCTCACATTGATTCCCAACAACTCCTTCTAATCACCATTAACACAACAATAAAGACAATACCACAATGATTTCCTTATGGCTCTNTTCTTTGGATGACAGATTCATGCATGATCATATCTTAAATTAGGGATCGTATTGGGCCTTCTCACATTGATTCCCAACAACTCCTTCTAATCACCATTAACACAACAATAAAGACAATACCACAATGATTTCCTTATGGCTCTGCCCTCTACTCAAAACAACGATCGTGTTCTCTCACTTAGCGGTGAGAGTGATCAGAATGGTGGCAATTCTTTTAAATAACTTTAGCGCTATGAACTCGTGACTGGAAAGTTGGGGGATTTGTTTCCCTTCCTCTGCTATGCAATGAAAGTTCCAACAATGATTTATCTTCTCTCAATGGGAGAATTCCATATACCTAGTTCCTTGGGCCCTCCAGTGATGGAGTGAGTCCCAGACCCGCTCTGATACCATGTCAAAATATAAAGACTTCCATATACCTAGGTCCCTGGGCCCTTGTAACACCTTGTTTCTCGCAGTCTGTAAATATAACTATATTGGCCAAGGAACTATGGCAAGCCTAAAAGTGTGAATGTTTGATTTGATGGACCTTTGTACAAAAGGTCGATGGATGTAAATTCTCTTATTTTAATAGAAAATGGTTACGTGCTGCATGACTGCTGAAAGAGGGGATATGCTAAGAGAAAACCATGAAGGCTATGAAAGGTGGTGGAGGGGACCCGGAATGATTTCGTTAACCTCCACCGAACCGACACCATGATGGAATTAATTGCTCAGATCAGAACAACCCTCTGACCCAAGAATGAATTATAGTCGGGCTGGTAGGTGGGAAGATCTCCTCAAGAGTTAATGAGGGAATGGGGCATACCTCCCATCTGTAAGGCTTCCAAACTTGACCACAAACTGAGAATTTAAGCCACACACAACCTTGTTGAGGAAGGAAAGAAATGAAGTATGGTGGGCAGAGGAAGACCTGTGGGGAAAAATGCAAAGACGAGAGCGGAAACTCTAGGGTCCGAGGAAGGAATGAAAGAGGAACAGTGAGTTCCGATCACAAAAAATAGAGATTGAGCCCAGAGAAAGAGAGCAACCTTCATCCTTATCTATTTTTGTATTGGGAGAAGGAGAGTAACCTTCATCCCTAACTTTCGTTGAGCTCGAAGTAAGAGATCAAATCTCAAAGCATCATGGCTTAAGCTCGGGGGTGGCCAGTGATAAATCCATTGGGAGTGATTGAGCCTATGGTTGGGTGGAAACAAGCACCCCTTTCAGCAGTCACATCACACTCTATGGTTTTGATAAGTGTTTTCTTGCCTTATGCTTTGAATTGTAAATAATGGATGCATGCGAGTATTTACATGTCTATAAAGGGTTCTTTCTATGTATTAAATTATTAAGTTATGAATATGCATCCGTTCCCTTGAGAACCTATATTTCTGATTGAATTTTCATACGCCCTAGTTTAATCACTCGAAGGCGCTTTCCCCAAGAATTTACATCACCGTTCCAGAGTCGGAGCAAGCCTCTCGTCATAGCTACCGTTTTGGTAACCTCACAAGTTACTTTCCATTTATTCAGATCTTAAAGCTCTGCGAGTTGGGAAGGTGTTCCCTTTAGACCAATAGTCTAGGAGACTCTGAACTTGCACCTATTCCCTTAACCAAAAACCCGACTAAGATCACGGATTATAGCCCAAGAGTTATATGAAGATCCACGTGACCTAGGTCTAGGAACCTTGGAGCTCGAGGCTTTGAGATGTTAAATTGCATGATAGTTAAGTTGAACCCCGCAATTGCTATGAACCATCGATCTATGAACGAAGATCCAGGGTGGGGAATCACTGTGGAGCGCGAAGGTGAAAATAGTGGACATGCTAGTTCGCGGCCCGCAATTCACCCTTATCGTTGATCCCGACGGGCTGGAAGATCAACGATCTCGGTTAGACTAGAATCGAGCGAGCGCTTTCCAGATTGTGGAGGTCGAACTCTCTGGTAAAGAGCACGCATGTTGGGGCCCCACAATTTCTGTGAACCGTCGATCATTGTTGACCTTCGATCTAAGTTTGACGCGATCCTTGAAACACAAGGAGCGCGTGGTATGGTGAAATCTTCAAGGATATCAAGCTAAGAAGAGATATCGCTTTCAGGAGTGCAAACAAAATCCAGGAGACGGGTCCGTAAGAGGAGCAAAGGTTGAATCCTTTGAGCACTTAGGAAATCTTCTAATTTGGAGTAAGTCAGAATCTTAGGAGGAGGAGTGACAGTGGTCGTTGGATGACAACGTCGAGGATTGACAACCGTATGATCTAAGAAAGGTGCACAAACCTTAGCACTTTGCACACGCAGGAGAAGAGAACTTACCAAAGTTCCAAAGTCCTGAAGTAGTTTGGGATCGTCCATCGTCAAGGAGGATAGGTGGCGTAAGATCCATAACTCCGGAAGTTCATGGACCAGGAGGAGGTGAAATAGCCAAGGTAATTTGAGACCGTCCATCACTAGGAGGTGAATATGGACCGCTAGATCTAGAGGGATACGTGGAAACAGATCGTGGACTTCAGAGGAATCTGTTCGAGGGTTTTTAGTTGAAAGTTGAGATTCCTAAACCTCAAAGACCCGAAGTGAGTTTGGATCACCAGATCCAAAGGGACACATGGCGATAGATCATGGACTTTGGGGAAATCTGTGCGAGAGTTTTTTTAGTTGAGATTTGAGACTCCCGAAGCGTGAAGAGCCGAAGAAAATCTCAATCATCAGATCGTCCGAATTAAATCTCAGTCGTCAGATCGTCTGAAGTAAATCTCAAGCATCGGATCATCCGAAGTGAATTTGGACCATCTGACCTAGAAGGGACGTGGCGTGAATCTCTGGACTCCGGATAAAGTCCCAAAGTAATTCATAGCCGACAGATTAAGAAGGAACGTGGCGTGAATGTGTGTACTCCGGATAAAGTCTCGAAGTAATTCATAGCCGTCAGATTAAGAAGGGACGTGGCGTGAATCTGTGGACTTGGGGTAAAGTCCCAAAGTAATTCATAGTCATCAGATCTAGAGGAGACGTGGCGTAAATCTATGAACTCTGGGTAAAGACCTGAAGCAATCCTCGATCATTAGATCCAGAGAACAAGTGGCACAAATATGTGGACTCCGGGTAAATACCCGAAGTAATCCTTGATCGTCAGATCAAGTGGACACGTGTCAGTGGATTATAGCCTTTGGATAAAAGCCATTGGGAAAAAGGGTGAAGTTTGAGATTTGAGATCTTGGAAGTCCGGAGACGCGAAGGAGATCTTGACCGTTGATCGAGAAGAGGGCCACAAGACTGTTGATCTAGTTGAAAGGTCAAACACCTGAAGTAGAAGCAGGGTCATTGATTTAGGAGGACATGTGTCCGCAGATCGTCAACTCTGGAAGATTAATGTACGAAGGAAAGAAGGGTTTGAGATTTGAAAAGTCTGAAGTCCAGAATCATGAAGGAGATCACTTCCATTGATTTAAGAGGGGCAGATCTGGTCCGTGGATTTTAAAAGGGAAGATCTGAACCGTCAGTTCAGCTAATACCGTCAAGATTGGGAGATCGACGATACCATAGCATTGCAGGGATCGGAGGTGTGCGAACTTTAAAATGTTGAATGTGAGCTGCAATCCAAATCCTGGTTTCAGAGAAACGACACGTGGAGGCCCAAGGAGAATTGCGGGCCGAAAAGTAGTTTGGTTTCAAACCACCTTTGGCCACACCTGCAATTGTGTTTTTGCGTGAGGTCATCGGCCAAGGTCACGTCTGAGGAGGGGCCAAAAGAAAAGGGGCTAACTCCAACTCCGAGACTTCGTTGAAGCACGAAGGAGAAGGTCGCAGGTATCATAAGACCTGCACCAGAAGCCGGAAGGGCCTGTGTTTGATTAAGAGGTGAGACTATCAAGGTCTCAAAGTCTTGTTTGAATTAGAGAATTAGAGAACCTTGACCGAAGGGTCGAGATGAGTCCCGAACTTCCCAAATTAGGAATCGTAGAGGAAAATGATCTTTTCCTGTAAGGAAGACAATTTTTATTTTATTTTTGCCCCATCGTGGGTGTGTTACAAATTGGTATCAGAGCATGGTTACAACACTTGGTCTGCTTGGGCTCATGGACAAGTCATTTTAAAACTTTATTTGGAGTACTTTTAAAAAAGTGACACTCTACCTTACCTCTTTCTTAAAAAGTCTGGTTAAAAATGTTATTAAAGAAAAAAATGAAACTTTCTATTGTGTGTGTGCATTTAGGAAATTGAACCGTGTATTGTTCATGAAATAATAGACTTTTAGCTAACAATAAGTGTTTTTGTCAACACTCTAGTAGTCAGTAAATCATGGGAAAACTTCAAGACTAAAGGATGGTGATGTTTCATGAAGTGGGGGAATGGCTCCCACAATAGAGACGAAGAATATGATGAAAGGAGGGCGGTGGAAACCCCTCCATATCTGGTTGAAACTGTAAGGAGCCTCATGGCCGAATTACAGAGTTGCAAGGCTGACAACAAGAGATTGATAAAGGAGAAAGAAAAACAAACAAAAATTAACGCATTCTTGTTGCAGAGCTTGTCCGACATACAGAGGAAACTACAACATGAACCCACAACCAATCATGTGGACCGACGGCATAATAAGAGAATTCAAAGTCCCCTTGAGATCCGAAAACATGACTCCATAAGTGACCACACTGGGAGAAGCACCTCGAAGAAGGCCCAACCTGGAGGCAGGGGACACTCATCGGTAGAGTCCTCTAGAAAGGAAGCTGGAAAATCTGAAGGATATTCTAGTAGCAGAGCAAGCTCACATTCTCAAAGGAAAGGAAAGAAGCGGAAGCGTTCCAAAAATCATGATCTTGAAGAATTCAAGAAAGCCAAAACACCCACTTTTGATGGAGATATTAGGAAGGGAGAAGAGGCTGAAGTTTGGCTTCTTGGTTTGAAGAAGTACTTCAGAGTCCATGACTACTCTGAAAACTTGAAGGCTCGAATAGCCATATTTAACCTGAATGGAAAGGCTTCCATTTGGTGGGAATACCTTAGGAATGTTAAAGGAGTCCATGAGAAGGACTTGTCATGGAAACTGTTTGAGAAATAATTCAGGAAGTAGTATCTCCCAAAGAAATACATGGATGGGAAGACTAAGGAATTCTATGAAATCAGGCTGGGGTAGCTCACCATAGATGAATTTGTCAATAAATTCCTTGCACTACTGAGGTATGTATTCTACATAAAAGATGAAAAAGTAAAAATGTAGCGGTTCATTAGTGGGTTACCTCAGACCTACCGGGACAGGATTGAGTTCGACGAACCAAAGACCTTAGAAGAAACTATTCGGAAGGCAAGGTATTGTTATGAACAGTTTGGGATTAAGACAAGACCTCACGAGGACTGGAAGAAGAGGATTAGTTCGGTATTCCAGAAGAAGGGGTTTAAATCCTCAAGATTTAAGAACTATGGAAAATATTCTAGAAGGATCCTTCCTACTAGAAGTGTATATCAGCAAAATTTCCCCTCTCAAAGTGGAAATAAACCTTTTAAGACAGTCCCAGAAAAGATCGATAACCTAAAGAAGGAACCCTTAAAATGCTGGGGTTGTGGAGAAGATCATCGATTGAGGGACTACCCACATAGACAACATAACAATAAAAGAGTATACAATATCCAATAAGCTATCACCATCAATGATGTGGCTAGGAGCATGCCACAAATCTATGCAACCTTGCACAATAATCAAGCCGACCACCAAGCTTCAATGGTGGAGTTGGAAGGTATGATCTCCAACCATATAGTTTCTATTTTAATTGACCCAGGTTCTAATTTGAGTTGTGTGGCCCCTCAGACTATTGATAAGTGTAAATTGCAACCAATTAGACATGTTAAACCGTGGTTGGTGCGATTAGCCACTGGGACCAAAAGAAAGGTGGCAGAGGTCATACCAGCCTGTCAATTCATCATGGGTGGATTGCCCACCTGAGCGACCCTTAACATACTTCCCCTCAGATCTTATGACTTGTTGATTGGTATGGATTGGTTGGCTACTTATAAAACTAAATTGGACTGTTATCATAAAACTTTATAATGTGTAAATGAGGAAGGAAGAAAAACGACCCTCCAAGGGATTTAGAAGCCTGTCTCAGTGAGACAAATATCATCCCTTCAAATGAAAAAGTATTGTAGAAAGGGGTGTTCCTTATATGCCATACATGTACTGTAATCTGTTGAGAATGACAAGCCAAACCTAGAGGACCATCCCATATTAAGAGAATACAAGGACATGTTCCTAGAAGAGGTACCAGGTCTACCTTTGAGAAGGGATATCGACTTCTCGATAGAACTTACAAGAGTGGTACCAACATCTAGAACGCCATATAGAATGAGCACGTCATAGTTGGTTGAGATCAAGCTACAACTAAAGGAGATGATGGAAAAAGGCTACATCCGAACCAGTGTATCTCCATGGCGAGCACCCATCTTGTTTGTGAAAAAGAAAGATGGCACACTCCGACTGTGCATAGATTATAGACAACTCAATAAGACAACCATAAAGAACAATTACCCCTTACCAAGAATCGATGACCTATTCAACCAACTAGGAGGTGCTTCCATATTCTCGAAGATTAACTTAAGGTATGGATACCACCAAGTCCAGATTAAGGATGAAGACATCCACAAAACAACCTTCAGGATGAGGTATGGTCACTATGAATTCTTGGTGGTGCCATTTGGGTTAACTAATGCCCCCATCACTTTTATGTGCTTGATGAATAATGTACTTAGCAAATTCCTGGAAAAATTTGTATTGGTTTTAATTGATTATATCCTAATCTACTCCAAGAATAGGGAGGAGCATGAAGAATATCTTAGACTCGTACTTCAAGTACTAAGAGAGCATCATTTCTACGCTAAGTTTAGCAAGTGTGATTTATTTCAGAAGCAAGTCCATTACTTAGGCCATGTCATATCTAAGGAAGGGGTGGCAGTAGACCCCAACAAGATCAGATCTATTATGGAATGGCCTACCCCGAAGGATGTATCCGATATTAGGTCCTTCATGGGCTTAGAAGGATACTATAGAAGATTCATAAAATGGTTTTCCAAGATTGGCTATCCAATCACTGCCCTTCAGAAAAAGGGGATTAAATTCATTTGGACAACAAAATGTGAAGAAAAATTTTAGGAACTGAAATACCTCTTGACCCATGCACCCTTGCTAAAGATTGTAGACCCAGATAATAATTTCGTCATGTGTATAGATGCCTGCAAGGAAGGACTCAGAGGATTTCTTATGCAAAAGGGATGTGTAATTGTATACGCGTCCAAGAAATTAAATGAGCATGAGATCAATTATGTGACCCATGACCTAGAGTTGGCTGCCATAGTACATGCTTTAAAAATGTGGAAGCACTACCTCTTGGGTAGGATATTTGTGCTTATGACAGACCATTGTGGATTGAGACACATGTTTGATCAACCAAAACTCAATGTCGGGCAAGCTAGGTGGATGGCTCTCCTTAGTGAGTTTGATTTCGAAATAAAACACATCAAAGGAAAGGAAAATAGGGTGGTCGATGCCCTTAGCAGAAGTACAAAAATGATTCATCTGGCAATGGTAAGCACCTGTAAAACATATGTCAGGGAAAGAGTCAGGAATGCAGAAGAAATAGATGCATTATTCAAGACCGTGACCTCATACCTAAGGCAAGAACCTATAGGGATAAAATATGAAGGCTACCAGATGCTCAAAGAAGGCTTGCTGACTTACAGAAAAATATTGTATGTTTCAAACTGAGACGACTTGAATAGGTTCATAATGGATTAACTACATAAGAGACCATATACCGGTCACCCAGGATATCAGAAAATCATCACGGCCACTAGGAAATAATTCTATTGGCTCGGATTGAAGAAAGACATAGCTAACTATTTAGCTAAGTGCCTAGAATGCCAACAAGTTAAGGCAGAACATCGACATCCAACAGGGTTGTTACAACCCCTACCGATACTAGAATGGAAATGGGAAACCATCTCCATGGACTTCATCACTGGATTACCAAAGTCGACCAATCAAAATGATGCCATCATGGTTGTGGTGGACAAACTGAGTAAGTCTGCTCATTTTGTTCATGTCGAATCAACTTGCACGGCCATAGATATTGCCAACATCTTCATGAAGGAGATATTTAGACTACATGGCATGCCCAAGGAAATTGTATCTGACCAAGATATCAAATTCACTTCAAGATTTTGGAAATCCCTAATGGCTGGTTTTGAGACAAAATTGTTGTTCAACACGACTTATCACCCTCAAACTGATGGACAAACAAAAAGAGTGAAACAAATAGTAGAAGCCATGCTAAGGATGCATGTAGTGCATCAACCTAAGAAGTGGGAAGACTACCTACCATTGGTAGAGTTTTCCTACAACAATGGTTATCAAGAATCCTTGAAGATGAGCGCTTTTGAAGCCCTCTATGGTGGATAGTGCAAGATTCCAATCAGTTGGAGTAACCCAGTGGACATAATTACAATTGGACCCGACATGCTGAAAGAAATGGAACAACAAGTGGTTTAGATAAGAAAAAATATGAAGATTGCTCAGGATAGACAGAAAAGTTACACCGAAAGAAAGAGAACTCCCAGAGAGTTCAAGACCGGAGACCATGTCTATCTTAGAGTTAGACCCAGGAAGAGTTCCTTGATAATGGGAGCTTGTGCCAAATTGGCACCTCGGTATTGTGGACCCTTTGAAGTGTTAGATAGAGTGGGACCTATAGCATATAGGCTAGTACTTCCTCCCACTGTAAAGTCACATAATGTTTTTCATGTTCCATTATTGAATAAATATGTACATGATGTTAATCATATAACTGACTGGTCTGTGATCCAGGTGGAGCCAGAGGAAGAATTCCTGCCAGAACCCCAATGCATATTAGACAGGAAGGAAACCTCACTCAGGAACCGAACCATTGCATAGGTCAAGGTGCATTGGAAACACTTTGGCCCAGATGAGGCTATGTGGGAAATGGAGGACGCCATGAGACATGCATATCCGATTTTGTTTACTCATGTACATACATGTCATGTTGACAGATAGAAAAATCGAGGACGATGTTCCTTTAAGGGGGAGGGAATTGTAACACAATGTTTCCCCCAGTCTGTAAATATAACTATATTGACCAAGGAACTATGGAAAACCTAAAAGTGTGAATGTTTGATTTGATGGACCTTTGTACAAAAGGTCGATGAATGTAAATTCTCTTATTTTAATAGAAAATGGTTACATGCTCCATGACTGCTGAAAGAGGGGATGCACTAAGAGAAAAACACGAATGCTATGAAAGGTGGTGGAGGGGACCCAGAATGGTTGCGTTAACCTCCACCAAACCAGTACCATGCTGGAATTAATTGCTCAGATCATAACAACCCTCTGACCCAAGAATGAATTACAGTCGGGTTGGTAGGTGGGAAGACCTCCTCAAGAGTTAATGAGAGGATAGGGCAGACTGCCCATTCGTAAGGCTTCTAGACCTGACCACTGATTGGGAATTTGAGCCACACACAACCTTGTTGAGGAAGGCAATAAAGGAAGTGTGGTGGGCAGAGGAAGACTTGCAGGGAAAAATGCAGAGAAGAGAGAGGAAACTCTTGGGTCCGAGGAAGGACAGAAAGAGGAACAGTGAGTTGTGATCACATAAAATAGAGATTGAGGCCGAAGAAGGAGGGTAACCTTTGTCCTTATCTAATTCTGTATTGGGAGAAGGAGAGTAAACTTCATCCCTAACTTCCATTGAGCTCGAAGTAAGAGATTAAATCTCAAAGCATCTTGGTTTAAGCTCGGGGGTGGCCAGTGATAAATCCATTGGGAGTGACTGAGCCTATGGTTGGGTGGAAACAAGCACCCCTTTCAACAGTCACATCACACTCTATGGTTATGATAAGTGTTTTCTTTCCTTATGCTTTGAATTGTAAATAATGGATGCATACGAGTATTTACATGTCTATAAAGGGTTCTTTCTTTGTATTAAATGATTAAGTTATGAGCATGTGTTCGTTCCCTTGAGAGCCTATATTTCTGCTTGAATTTCCATACGCCCAAGTTTAATCACTCGAAGGCACTTTCCCCAGTAATTTACATCACTGTTCCGGAGTCAGAGCAAGCCTCTCGGCATAGCTACCATTTTGGTAACCTCACAAGTTACTTTTCCTTGATTCAAAGATTAAAGCTCTGTGAGTTGGGAAGGTGTTCCCTTCAGACCAGTAGTCTAGGAGACTATGAACTTGTGCCTATTCCCTTAACCAAAAACCCAACTAAGTGTGGGGATTATATCCCAAGAGTTATATGAAGATCCACGTGACCTGGATCTAGGAACCTTGGAGCTTGAGGCTCTGAGATGTCAAATTGCATGATAGTCAAGTTGAACCCTGCAATTGTTATGAACCGTCGATCTGTGAACAAAGATCGAGGGTGGGGAATCATTGCGGAGCGCGAAGGTGAAAATAGCGAACACGCTATTTTGCGGCCTGCAATTCACCCTTGTCGTTGATCTCAATGGGCTGGAAGATCAATGATCCCGGTTAGACTAGAATCGAGCGAGCCCTTTCCAGATTGCGGAGGTCGAACTCTCTGGTAAAGAGAACACATGTTGGGGCCACGCAATTTCTGTGAACCATCGATCTCCATTGACCTTCGATCTAAGTTTGACGTGATCCCTGAAACGCAAGGAGCGCATGGGATGGCGAAATCTTCAAGGAGATCAAGCTCAGAAGAGATAACGCTTTCAGGAGTGCAGACGAAATCCAGGAGACGGGAACGTAGGAGGAGAAAAGTTCGAATCCTTCACGCACTTAGGAAATATTCTAAGTCGGAGTAAGTTAGAAACTTAGGAGGAGGAGCGACAATGGCTATTGGATCACAACACCGAGGATCGACAACCATCTGATCTAAGAAAGGTGCATGAACCTTAGCACTTTGGACACTTAGGGGAAGAAAACTTACCAAAGTTCCAAAGTCTCGAAGTAGTTTGGGATCGTCCATCATCAAGGAGGACAGGTGGCATAAGATCCATTACTCCATAAGTTCATGGACCAGGAGGAGGTGAAATAGCCGAGGTAATTTGAGACTGTCCATCACCAGGAGGTGAATCTGGACTGCCAGATCCAGAGGGATACATGGCGACGGATCGCAGACTCCAAAGGAATCTGTTCGAGGGTTTTCTGTTGAAAGTTGAGATTACCGAACCCCGAAGAACCAAAGTGAATCTGGACCGCCAGATCCAGAGGGACACATGGCGACAGATCGTGGACTCTGGGTAAATATGTGAGAAAGTTTTTTTAGTTGAGATTTGAGACTCCTGAAGCGTGAAGAGCTGGAGAGACGACGAAAATCTCAATCGTCAGATTGTCTGAATTAAATCTCAGTCGTCATATCGTCCGAAGTAAATCTCAAGCGTCGGATCATCCGAAGTGAATCTAGATCGTCTAACTCAGAAGGGACGTGGCGTGAATCTCTAAACTTCGGATAAAGTCCTGAAGTAATTCATAGCCGTCATATTAAGAAGGGATGTCGAGTGAATCTTTGGACTTCGTATAAATTCCCGAAGTAATTCATAACTATCAGATTAAGAAGGGATGTGGCATGAATCTGTGGACTCCGGGTAAAGTCCCGAAGTAATTCATAGTCGTCAGATCTAGAGGAGACGTGGCGTAAATATGTGAACTCCGGGTAAAGACCCAAAGCAATCCTTGATCATCATATCTAGAGGACAGCTGGTACAAATCTGTGGACTCCGGGTAAAGACCCGAAGTAATCCTTGATCGTCAGATCAAGTGGACACACGTCAGTGGATTATAGCCTTCACATAAAAGCCATTGGGAAAAAGGGTGAAGTTTGAGATTTGAGATCTCAGAAGTCCAGAAACTCGAAGGAGATCTCGACCATTGATCGAGAAGAGGGCCATAGGACCGTTGATCTAGTTGAAAGGTCAAACACCCGAAGTAGAAGCAAGGTCGTTGATTTAGGAGGACAGGTGTCTGCAGATCGTCAACTCCGGAAGATTGATGTATGGAGGAAAGAAGGGTTTGATATTTGAAAAGTTTGAAGTCCGTAATCACAAAGGAGATCACATCTCTTGATCTAGGAGGGGCAGATCTTGTCCGTGGATTTGAAAAGGGAAGATTTGAACTGTCAGTTCAGATAGTACCATCAATATCGGGAGATCGATGATCCTGTAGAATTGCAGGGATTGGAGGTGCACAAACTTTAAAATGTTGCAGGCGGGCCGCAATCCAAACCCTGGTTTTGGAGAAAGGACACGTGGAGGCTTGAGGAGAATTGCGGGCCGAAAAGTAGTTTGGTTGCAAACTGCCTTTGGCCACACCCGCAATTGTGTATTTGCATGAGGTCATCTTCCAAGGTCACATCCGAGGAGGGGCCAAGAGAAAAGGGGATAACGCCAACTCTGAGACTTCTCTAAAGCACGAAGGAGAAGGTTGCGAGTATCATAGACCTGCACCAGAAGCCGTAAGGGCCTGTGTTTGATTAAGAGGTGAGACTATCAAGGTCTCAAAGTTTTGTTTGACTTAGAGAATCGAAGAACCTTGACCAGAGGGTCGGGCTAAGTCCCAAACTTCCCAAATTAGGAATCGTAGAGGGAAAGGATCTGTTCCTGTAAGGAAGACAATTTTTTTTTATTTTCTCCCCATCGTGGGTGTGTTACAACCCTCCAGTGATGGAGTGAGGCCCAGACCCACTCTGATACCATGTCAAAATATACACAGAGACAAATTGATGCAACACCACACCACATTGATTTCTTTTGTATACTAATATCAAATGTATAGTTACAAATATGGTTAAAAATACGTTACAGAGGTTTACCAACTCCTTTAACCGTAAACACACTAATTAATTACGGATGTAATTAATTCATCTTCCTTAATTGTTTCGGGTACAACCAAACATGCACCCCTCAAATTACAAAATTTCCATTCTTCTTATATTTTTTGGTGACTAAAAAAAGACCAAAATTTAACCAACTAAAAAACCAAAATTTATGTTGCATTAATGCCTCTCTCTATGTCTCTACACTTGTCTTTGTATCTTCCTTATTCATGGCTTCTCGGCTTCTCCTCCAATGTTCGAAGCTTCTCATCCGATCCTTTCTTTCTCAGGGTGAGTTTTTCTCCATGCCAAAATACTTACTGCTCAATAATATTGAAACGTTGTCCACAAAATGGCTCAGCATCAACGATACTTGCTCTTTAAAAATAGAAGAGGCAATACTTTCTCTTCAACAATAAAAGATGCTCTTCAACTATGAAGAGGCTTTTAATTGCAACTTCTTTTCCTTGGAAGCCTCCATTACCTGCGACTTATTTTTCCTAGAAGCCTCGATCTTCTGTCTCTCGAGGATCCTCAACTCTGAAGAGGATTTTACTTGCGGCAGGATTTTACCTGTGTCTTATTTTCCTTGGAAGTCTTAATTACCTGCGACTGCTTTTTCTTGGAAGCCTCGATCTTCCATCTCTGGCTGGAATATGCTCCTCCTTCACCCTTTTCAATGCTTTGCTTTTCACCGTTTCTTAACAGTTTCATCGTTTCTTCATGGTTTCACTGTTTTTCATGGCTTCATCGTTTCTGCATGACTTCTCATAATCCAGTGAACGGGTGTCATCCAATTCCACGCATACAAAAAACCCACTTTGAAGCTTTTAATGGACGTTTCAAAGCACATCCTCACTCTTCTTCGGCTTACTTTTTTGGAGTCATTCACATACAAATCATCTCCATCTTCATCGCATAAACCCTCCATCAAATATCAATTTGATTTCTATTTAAATGGATTAATACATATATTTCTTCTCCATCCGAAATATATTCAAATTTGCATAAAGAGTTTTAAAAACTCCACTCACATTTAAAAAACTAATCTCCAATGACTCGTAAATCTCCACAACAGTTGTTTTAAAAATAAATAAAACATTTCTAACTTTTCCAATATATCAATATTTGCGATAACAACCATTTTACATCAACTTTGAACTATTCCCCCCAAAATTTAGATGCCATGGTCTATTCTTTATGAAATGACAAAAATAAATCTTACTTCATTTTTAAAAATTAAAATAAACCACACGTAGCCTATCTTCATCAGATTGTCGATTTATAGATTTCTCCAATTGTGAAGCAACGCCTCCACAAACTCCTCTTTTAATTAGGGTTTCTTTGCGACTTTGCAGTTCTTCCCCTTACAAATCAGTCTTAGCGGCTCCTCACAAACTGAACGAACGACTCAAATGTTGTCACTCACTTCCATTAACTGTAGTCTTGGCTGATCTGTGCTCCTTTGGACAACAGATCCGTGCCTCTGATCATATTTTAAATTAGGGCTCAGACTAGACCTTCTCACATAGATTCCCAACGACTCCTTTTAATCACCATTAACACAGCAGTAAACAAAATACCACAACGATTTCCTCACAGATCTACCCTCTATGAACAACAATGACTGTGTTCTCTCCCTTAGCAGTGAGAGTGATCAGAACGATGGCAATTATTTTAAACAACTTTAGTGCTAAGAACTCACGACTGGCCAACTTGAGGTCTTTTCTTCTCTTCCTCTACTATGAAGTGATAGTTCCAACATCGATTTCTCTTCTCTCAACGAGAGAGACTTCCATATCCCTGGGTCCCTCGTCCCTCCAGTGATGGAGTGAGGTCCATACTCACTCTGATACCATGCCAAAATAATACGCAGAGACAGATTGATGCAACACCACACCAATTCATTTTAAGATTCAATTGCACATTGTCAATTTATCTAGATTGAATGGTTAACACTAGGAGAGATGTTACAAAACTTATTATTGCACAATCTTTTACAAAGTTGACAAAATTTATTTCACAACTTTGTGCAACCTTGTACCAAGTTGATGAAACTTAGGTGATGACTTGATATAATCTATATTACATTCTAAATGAGTAAATTATTATAATCCATTTGAAATCTACATTTGCATAATAATTCTATCCTTTATTACCCAAGAGTGGTTGTGAAGGATGTTATAGAACATTTTTCTATCACTTGAGCACAATGTTTGTTGGTATGTTCTATTTCTTAAATTAACTAAGTAGATATGTTTATTGATATTTTTTTTTTTTAAATGACACATCTTGATTTTGAGTGTTACACTTACTAACAACTCATGAGTGGATAATGACAAGACCTCATCGATAGATAATGATAAAAACTCATATGAAGGTGTTATTAGACTTTGTGATTGTCTAGTGACTCACAATCTAAGTTGTGAAATTTTCATACACAAAATTGTACACACACACCCAATCTAACACTAATTTTGTGTATGACAATTTGAAAACTTAGAGGAAAGAGCCGCATACACATATATTGGAGTTGACCTTTATAGAAGCTTAAATGGGAATATAACATTTAGAAAAGAATTAATGGAGTGTGGAAATCATATTTTGGTCTTGAAAACCATTGTAAATCAATGGACTTCTATTCTGGAAGAAAAACAAACTCATATTTGACTTTCGCCACATATGTTACCTTATATGGATGGGAAGTTTGGGGTTGCAACATCTATAGAGAGTCATGGAGAAGGATTAAAAAAATCCAAATTCATTTTATAATTTATGATCTTAGAATTAAAAACAATATTCCTTATCATATCCTCTTTGCAGAGGTTAGTATTTCATCACTTGAGAGTATGGATATATAATGTACAAACACAAGATAACTAACATTAAAGACAAGAGACTTCTTAAGATTAATTCAAACTCCATGTAAAGAAACTTGTGATTCGGGAGGGATTGGCATAAAGATGTAAATTCTTGGCTAAATCATTGGCGAATATAGGAGGAGGTCGTTATGTAGAATATTGATACCATTAAAAATACTATTGCATCTAAATTGAAGGAGAAATTGTGGTATGATAAAAAATTAGAGGATAAGAGAAAAATAAGATATTATAAACGGTCACTAACTCTAGTCTAAAAGATCAAAAGTATCTTTTTGTTAAAATCACCATCGCTATTTAAATAAGAACAAATTCTCATGACCTCTAGAGTGAAATAGATTGTTGGACAATTCCCTAAACCCCGTGGGATGGAAGAATTTGTCATTTTTGTGATACTAAGAAGGTGGAGGGTGAAAATTACTTTCTTCTAAAATTAATTGCATACTCCCATGTTAGATCTCAATTTCAAAATATTTGCAACAATTATGATCTTCCTAACATTTTATCTCATCAAAACTATGAAGATTTAGGAAAACTTATCTTTAATTTTGTCTAGCATAAGAATAAAATTTAAAGCAAACGAATTAATTATTTACCTTTTTCTTTGTAAGATCCAATGTTCAAATCAAACCAATTAATTCCTTACCTTTTTCGTTTTATGATCAAATATTAATCTAATAAATATTACAATCATCATAAAAAAAAATTCATATTTTACATCACATCATTTTAATTTATTACACACCATCATCATTATCATGATCACAAAAAAAAAAACTTTTTTTACATTTAATTTGTAAACATATCTTACATTACACATCGTTTTAATTTATTACACATACTATACATTGAACTATAAACACAATATCCATATCCATATTGAATTGTATGATAAACATATATCTCTTATTTTTTTTATACAATTATAAAAGATTACTCTAAAGATGTTTTTAAAAAATTTGAAGTGT
>ML820893.1:0-21370 GCA_009831015.1 Picea engelmannii
CTCACCAAACATACCACCTTCCAAAGCTCAAAAGGTTTCCAAGATGACAATCTCGGTGAGAAGGACCAGAGTTGATCGATCCCAGATCTAATCGCATCAATAGAAGCAAACCTTGAAACCACCAATTGTGAAGATTGCAAACAAAGATGGCTAAGGCTTGGCCTTTACATTCCAATAAATTGGGAAATCCCCCCCTCTTGCATCTGGTCACTTTCTCTCTTATATAATTTCAAATCTTGTGGTTAAAGGAACTTATCCCTTGTGTCGATGAAGAAAGAGGTTTACATTCCTCCAAATTTTCCATATTTGACCTTCATGAAGTTAGCCCATATTTCTTGGGATTTGGATTGCACCCTTGAATTTGTTATGCACATCCTTTCTAATGGTTTGGGCTTCAATCCGTCATTTGGCCCCACTCAAATCATCTTGGAAGAAACCCTCCTTTGGCCCCATTCAAATCATCTTGGAAAAACTTTTGACCCTCTTTGCCTCATTTGTTGCAACACCCAAAAGGCTCCTTTCCATTACATCCAAGGAACGTGGAACATGGAAATTTAAGACAATTTTATAGACCACAACATTTGGTTCAAGCCGAGGATATCAATGTAGAAAATCCTAATCTAGGGGTCCATCAGATTATTATATAAATCAAGGTATTACTCACATTTGATATGTAAAAAAAACATACAAGTGTTCCACATTTTTCTCTATTGCCTCAAAGAGATGATACAAACTACAAGGAGGGAAACCATTAGCCTAATTATCCCATCATGGGATTGTAAAACTACTCATTTGTGATCAATTATAAAGACACCCACACACGGTTTCATGATATAGAATCCTTGGTGAGGCTGTATTAAAAACTCTACCTCCAAGCCAAAATTGGTTCTTATCCATTCTCCAGCTTGTATTTTTTCCTAGTGCTCCCTTGTGTGGTCATTTTCGTTACAACTCTTCATGCGTTTGGGCGCCCATCTTGTGAACTGGACTTGAGTTGCATTTGGGTACCCACCTTGTGAACTTGCCTTGGGTTTCATTTGGGTGCCCATCTTGCGAACTCCTCTGGCTCGTCTTTTTTCCTAGTGCTCCCTTGTGTGGTCATTTTTGTGTGGTTGTGCGATCCCTCGAGTTATATTATAATATTATATATATATTATAATATATAATATATATATATATATATTATAATATATAATATATATATATATATATATATATATATATTATAAATAATAAAAAAACCAAAACACATTTAAAAAAACCAAAACCACTAGTTCTGTGATCATTCCCTTTGAGCTTGCCCCTGATTAGTTGCACTCACGTGGTCTGCACAGTGGAGGAGGAGGGGTGCACACGTCTGCACACATAGAGGAGGCACATCATCTACAGAGTGGAGGAGAAGGAGGGGAGCAGTCTGCACAAACAAAGAAGGAATCATGTAGTCTGTAGAGTGGAGGAGAAGGAGGGGCGCACGTCTACACACATAGATAAAGAGGGGTGCACGGAAGAGGTAGAGGAGAAACTTCCCAGATAGATGCACGGAGGAGGGAGAGGTGTATGGATGAGGGATGTCTTAAAACCATGACAAGTCTTCTTCTTCCTCACCTGCGATGGAGTTTAGGGTTTCTCAAAGGTTATAATTTTTATTACATCACAACAATTCATTTCTTTGTTGCACAACCCTACTAGCTATTCAAATTTCATGGCATTTTTCATTCACTGCTCTCTTTGCTAGTGTTTATGCTTCATCCACAAACTTACATAATCCTTTATAAACTCAAGCCTACCCTTTGCATAATCCACAAACTTACATAATCCTTTGCTGGGGTTTATGCTTCATCCCTATCCTATTATAAACTCAACCCTAGTGTGCCCCTATTTTCAATATTGCAGATTCTCTTAAATATTTTCATGTTTTATTCAACCATGTAACCTAAATATATTACCAGCATTTTTTATTCTTATGTATATATGGTGTGATGTGGCTAAACTACGGTTTTTGACACTAAGAAATAGATCATTGAATCTTCAATAAAGACCTTCATTATAAGTCCCACTTATTTGAGGTGGATTTGTTTTCTAACTATCTTATGCGACCCATGAACTACTGTTATAACCCTAATTTGCACCAGACATGCTTATTTGGCATCAGGCCATCTCATATTCCTTCTTTGCCAAAACACTGTTGAACAACTCTTCTTAAAAACCTCTTTTATAAAGGCCCACACGCCCTGCTACATTATTGCACGCATGTACATGCTAGATGACCCCAGACAACCTGCATGTACCTACAAAAGCATGAAAAAGGAAATTTGTTGACGGAACACACAACTTTGGGTAAGTTAACTAAACCTTTCGGCCATGCATGGCCAGACATTCGACCAAATACCCAGCTTCTTCTAGCCTATAAAAGAAGGGTTAGGGGTCCCATTTGAAAGAAGAGATTCATAGTAAAGAAACTATACCCGATTAAGCATTCCCTTTGTCCCAACCTTTAGCAATCCTTGTGCAAAGAGAAGTATAGACAAAAGCAGTTGGAAGATAGTGGAAGAAGAACCCAGGACCAGGATAGAGGATCAGTAGCCAACTTTATCATTGTAAGGTATCATTGTGAAGTTAATAAAATAATTTATTTTCCCATCCCACCATATGATATTGTCATTATTGGAATATTGATTGAATGATTGATTAAATCTCTAACCCGTTAGTTCATAGATCAAATGCATGTGGAGTTCTTTGTTTGTCTTTAGTGAATGCAGGTAAGCATTGGGAGGAGAATTGCAGTCAAAGAATGACCAAGCGTGAAAAGGGATCGACATCAAACATGAATAATAAGGTACGTCAACTTAATCTCTTGAGTCTTGTATTTACATATGAGTAATGGGGTTTAGGCATGGGATGATGGTAAAAAGTAAGAATCTTTAGGTCATTTATGCATGCATGATAAAACCCTCAGTGCTAGTCCGCAGGAGGGATTTCCCACCCACAACAGAAATGGCGACCGTACTGGGGATCTCTAGGGTTTCTGGGAATATGTTTTGGGTATTTTTAAAAACTCGTTTCATTCCTTGTTTTTAAAGTTTCTGCAAAAGTCTGAGCTAACAGAGATTCTGGTCTTCCGTACCAGTTATCTCTGTTTCTTTTCTTGACTGCATTTTTTTTCTTTTTCGAGACCCATAGGGGTACACACCGCCTATATAAGGTCTGCACACGTGTACCCGTGCCCTACCTTCTCACAGCCCGTGTGTACACGCTAGCTGAGGAAGTGTCAGTCGCGTGTATGATTATAGAAAATTTCTTTTAGAGAGACAGTCATCCTTTCCCTTGTCAGAAATAGTCCTTCTCAGGGGTTTTCTGGAACTCTTTCTAGTCTTTTTTGTTTGCAGTCTATAGCTTAGGTTTCACCTCAGATTGGTTTGTTCTATGAATTTTTCCTTGAATTGTTTTCTTTTTTTTGTTAAAGTAAGTGTCTAAGTCTTCAAGAGATCTTGGTTTTCAGTACTAGTAGTCTCTACCTAGGCTGGATTGCTTGGCCTTTCATTTGTCTTAGATTTTCAGAGATACAGGCGGCCTGTATAAGGCCAGCACACGTGTACACGTGCTCTAACTTTACACAACTCACGTGCACACGCTTGTTGTTGAACTGTCAGCAGTGTGCTTATGGAGAAAATTTTTGTTGAAGGTGAGGCAGTCATCCTTTCCTTTGACAAGAGTTATACCTCTCAGGTTTTTGGGTCTCTGTCATAGCGGTCAGTAACTTAGGTTTGATCACAACAATAGATTTCTTTTTCATTAAGAAGTTTTCCTCAAAATTTTCTTTTATAGGGTTTTTAGACAAGTGTGAGAGTCCAATTTTAATTTGCTTGTGTGTGATTTTTAAAGTGACTCTTTATGATCTGTGCTTAGGCCAGAAGTTTTCTTGGTTTTTACTTGTTGATATTTTTCCTTTTTTCTTTGTGAGCATTCAAATAAAATAAAATAAAATAATTTCTTTGTTTGGTTAAATAATGTTGTTTTGCATTAGTAACCAGGGAAAATTATTTGCTTTCATAAGTTCTTGACATTTTACTTCGATCATAGGTAGCTCATAGTCGAGTGGAATCCTGCTTTTAGTTTGTTGTTCAAAGATCTTAGAAAATTTTTAAGTTTGAAAAGTTGTTTAAGATTTGAGTTAAGTGAAGGTATTGTGTTTCCATCTTTCTGTTTATTTTTCTTTCATCTTTCAAACATCACTAGTTTCACTTTCATAACCTTTGACTTAAGACAAGCCATAAAAATTAATGCTAAATCTAAAATTAATTAGACTTTTTATGTTTGTAGGGTCAACCAACTAGTTTAGGGTTAGGGCCTTGAACTAGGTTGGAGAGGAAACTCTTCAAGGCCATTAAATCAAACATTGGAGTCTGAGTTAGGGAGTGTCAAAGTATAGTATCATGAAATTTATTCGGGACCCCCCTCTAAAATAAGGGATAAACACGAGCTTGAGTGCGGAAAGGTAGCAAAGATAACTCCTCCAAAGCTGGACCAATCATAGTGGAGAACACATATAGAGGGCTTGTCTTGGGATTCCGTCAATTGTATTTGCCACAGAGCTTCATGGGTCTCAAATCCATTCGAGGTCCTCATTTTTCTTTCATACCACTTGCCTTCGATAGCCTTGATAGGTTTCAGGCTCGATACCCTACTCATTATGGTCTACCCGACTTTCGACTGTACCTGCCTCGTGATTGTTCACGTCTTGGCAACCTAGTTGCCTATCTTTTTAGAGACATACACAGGTGACTACGGGGGTATACCGTGGTACCTAGGACAGACATCGGACCACACTTTGCAGAGTATACCCGAAGGGTGATTCTGTGTTCGAGTTTCACTTGCATCGATAAGTTTCTCTAGTGTTGGTTGTTGTAACTGTTCTTCCAACTAGTTTAGTGTTTGCTTGTTTTATCTTAGAGGGACTTTTTTAGTGTGTGTTGTTTTTTGAACGAATAGAAAGCCCTAGGGTGTCTTTGATATTCTCACAAAATGGAGGATCATGAGCTCCATCAGTCATGAAGGCTTCTAGGCCTAGCACCGGTTACACTGGAGCCACCTCCGCCACCACTAATGTTGGTTGTGGAGCCTGATTATCTTCCTGATTTAGAGGTCTTTTACTTTCAGCCATGTTTATACCCCATGAAGTATTTACACCCCAGAAGTATGTACACTCTTCCACGCGGGGGAGTGCAGAGGGGGGGTACCCCCTCTGCGGGGTCCGAGGGGGCTATCCTCTCAGCTGGGGGGTTTGGGGGAAAGAGACCCCCCAACAGGGGTTTGAGGGCAGCGTCCCCTGATGGGGTTTCGGGGGTGAAGCCCCCGAAGAAAAAATTTCCTTGTAAAAGTATATTGTAATTTCATTGTAAATCTGGACCATTCATTATAAGGTTGCAGATCTAACGATAGAGATTATGTTAGGGTTTTTTTCCCTAGAAGGCAACCCTCTTTTATGAGGGAAATGTATTGCGGCTATGTAGGTTGGCAAGTATTGTATTCTGAGAGAGGCGAATGTGAGAGAAATAAGAGGAAGTTACAACGGGTTTTGCTGTAGGTTGTATCCATTCATTTTGCTGGATAATAATAAAGAAAGGACCTGGCAATTTCTCTGGTGGACGTAGCCCACACTGGGTGAACCACGTAAATCTGTGTCTCTCTTGTATTGTGTATCTTATGTGTTTTATGTCTGCATTTGTTTTGTTTTATTTCTCCGCGGTCCTATTTTTCTAACAACTAAGTTGAAAGCTAGACCAACAAGGGTCTCTTGAAGCGACCGGGTCACAAGAAATTGTACCCAACCAACATCTGGAGGAAATGACTATTTTAGACTTTGGAGAGAAATCTCTTGGTCCATCCAAAACTCCAAACACTGATCTTTCAGCACCCATCATCGTACTAATTCAGCCTTATGAGTGCTAGACAGTGTCGCATGTAGCAATGGAAACAAATGTTGTCACTTCTTCTGGGAGTTCTTCAATTCCCACTATTGTTTTCACCACAGGGGAGTTTCCACCTCCTAACCCACCATCACCGATCATAGCCACCATGGTCTCGATCACCTCTACCTCGAATAGTGGTCCAATCCCATCTATGGTGGTGGCCACATCCCCTTTCACACTGAGTGCGACAAGCCCTCCGTTCTCATACAGGATGCCTAGGTTATGTACAAGTCATGCACTTTCCTACTCCACTTCACAGACTTTAGATCTGGGGGCAAGGAGCTCTAATGCTCCTCTTTAAGGCCACATGGGGGGCAATTCAGCTCCTTTTAATGCTTTCCCTTATGGGGGAGGTCATATACCTCCTTCATCCCCTTCACTCGGTGGCACCCACCAGCAATCCGCCGGGCCACCTACACACCATAGTTTATTCAAAGAAAGGAGTCAAGGACCACAGGGTACTATGCCTGTAGGTTCGACAACATTTTCTTTGTTCGGTGCATTTGGTAACAATGCTTTCTCATCAGCTTCTTTCCCAACTCGGGGAAATCCCGGTTATGGAAAACCTATTCCTATGCAGGGTACTATTCCTGCACAGGGGGGAAACCCAGGAACTTCTTCCGCATCAAGGCCTTGGAATTCTTGGCAGGGATTAGTTCCCTTGTCAGGAATGTCGATCTAGGGAAATTCTTTTCACAACCAATGGAACCCCAGACAAGGTACTATGCCTATCCCCATGGGATCGGCATGGGGCAACCCTTCCCAAATTCCTCTGAATGTAATGCACACCCAACCATCTACTTCCTATTTTGGGAATCAGCCGATGATGTCTCCTCACATGTAGAATCCATACATTGGTCATGGCCATGATTTTTACTAGAACCCAGGCTAGCAGCCGAAATTTTCCTGGCAACCTGGTGCCAATCAAACTCCAGGTCCCTTTTTCCATGGTTATCGCCAACAACCCAAACTACCTTTCCTGGAAACCTTGCATTTTCCATAGTTGACAAGGTTGTTGAATGACCCTATCTGTCACGATCTGCATTGGCCCCTATGTTGACGAAGTTTCCTTCGGACATACCAAAGTTTGAGGCCAAGACTAACAAAGATCGAGGAGATCATGTGACCACCTTCCATCTTTGGTTCTTGTCTAACTCATTGAAAGACGACTCCGTACAGTTGCAATTGTTTCAACGTACTCTCATAGGGAGTGTCACGAAATGGTACATTGAGCTCGACCACTCAAGATACTCTTCCTTCAACGAATTGGCAATGGCTTTCCTAAACCATTTCCAATTACCTATGAGATACAATGCTGACACAGAATTTCTGGCCAATTTCACATAAACAAAAGAGGACCATATCTCTGATCACATATGAGAATGGAGATGCCAGAAGAGTTTAATTAAGGTGCCAGTCCCACCAACATTCATGCTCGAGTGGTGCCTTAAGCCTTTGGTCCCACAGTTATCCAAAGACGTCGTGACGTCGAGAGTGTTTTCTTAAGAAGACGCCATCATGAGAGCTCAACAGCTTGAGCTAATCTATTCTCAGTCTAGTTTATTACACGAGATCTTTCCAGATGCGCCATGCTCAATACTTGATAAAACCAGATAGAGAGTTGGACCACATGCCGATGGTATTTTTGGTTCAGCACAAACAAATCCCACTGAGAAACTGACGAAGCAATTGCAACAATTGTCTATAGAACACACAACGGCCAGCCAAACTACTGTTTTAGCTACTCCCCCTACTAAAACGTCGGATGTACACACAGTGCAATCGACAAATCCAAAGGCCACCTAGCAGCCTGAAGGAAAGAAAATAAAAATAAAGAAGGGTAAGGGGTATAAGAAACCCACTAATAATGTTGGTGGGGGCAACAATGAGAAACGAAAGGCAACGTATCCATGCAACCTATGTGCGGAAGACCACCCGACCCACCAATGTCCTTAGCTTGCAGAGGCCCAAACGTTTGTGAGATAGAAATAGCCTATCGTGTTAACCAATCCATTTCAACATGGGAAAAACCTAACCCAAGCCTCTACAAGCGCGGAAGGGGGCAGTCAAGGACCCTCTCCATCTTTGAAAAATCTCGCATCCACGAATGTGTATATGATGAAGGGTGATGCTTTTATATCGACTAGAGCACATGACTACAGTAAACAAAGAACTTCTGAGAAGGGCAAAGAAGTTGAACTCCCATCTCTTCCTCTCCATATCGAGAAGACTTTGGGCGAAACAATGACACGCATCCCAAAAGGCACATTCAAAAAAGCTTCTCAAAACCCAAATGCAAGGGCCTCCCAGAACTATTCTGTGGTGGAGGATTTTTCTCAAACCCCTTATGCGATGTATGCTTTGGAGGTCCTCCAAAGCTGCCCTTCCTAGAGGAAATCTTTGTTAGCCACTTTAGGATCTACCGAGACTTGTAATCCGGGTACAATCATGATGGATAGAACTGACTTAAAACCTCGTCTGCCTTACCACATAGCGTTTCAGATAGTAGTGGCTCACCCCACGAAAACTTTTACTCGGAATATTTTTTGCACGGTGGTTGATGAGGGCGCCTCGACATGTGTTATGTTATTGGAATGTTGGAAGGCCATTGGCTAGCCCATTTTGTCTCTGTCACCTACTCTTCTCACTGCTTTCGATGGTCATTTGTTCTGACCACATGGTATCATTCCCTCTTTCCCTGTGCAGTTAGGAGGGAAGACCATGTGTGTCAAGGTAGAAGTATTCAACGCATCCCTCAACTACAATCTCTTGTTAGGAAGGAGTTGGACTTACGCCATGCAAGCAGTGGTTGCTATAGTTTTTTGGGTCTTGTTGTTTCCACACAAGGACCAGATTGTGACCATTGATCAATTGTCTTTCTCCAGACTTTACCCTTCATTGAGGGTATCCATGGTCCCGATGATTGATAATCCCCAACTAGGCGTAGTCAACGTAGGGGTTGGCTTGTGCCCATCTTTGATGGGTACCTTCGATTACCCACCCCCTCAAGGCGATGTCAAGTTCATATCCAACCACCATAAGGTTGAGATTTTCCAAGTTTTGTCGTTTTGCACGACTTACTTCAACGATCCATGGATACTTCCTTCCTCATCGGCCATGATGGAAGGGACAGGGCACCCGGGCATGTCCATGCCCTTGTTTGCAACTGAAGTAGCGTACTCTTTAGTCCAACAAGCTTCAGCCGACACAGATCCAACTCCTGCACAAGAGTTAGATATGACTCTAGAGCCTATTTGGGCTCAAGTTTCTCTCGTTGACACCGATTCGTTAGACTTAGTATTTCCCTCCGACGAAGAAGTAATTGAAGCAATGACTAGTTCGGACAAACCCTGGGACGGTCTCCATCACAGATCATACTTCCTCCCAGAGTCAAGCAGAATCGAATCCAGAGAATTTACCTTGACTATGACTGGAGATAGGTCTTGTCCTATTAATCCCTTAGCTACACATGAGGTTTATGCCGAGGGTAATATGGAAACTATCGCTGAAACCATACCGATCAATATCTCTAGAACCCCTAGCGTCGTGGAGAATGTTTTCATCAGAGATGACTATTCCACCAGATAGATTCAAATCTACATAGATCTATTTAAAGAATTCCGTGATGTTTTTGCCTGGTCTTACGAGGAAATGCCAGGCATCAATCCAAAAATAGTCCAACATGAAATCACAACTTATCCAGATGCCAATCCTATTCGGCCAAAGCTTCATCTAGTTAATCCTAGGAAAGAAACAGCCATTAAGGTTGAAGTTGAGAAACTACTAAAAGACGGTTTTATCTATCCTATCCATTTGACCCAATGGGTGTCAAATCCTGTGCCGATCAATAAGAAACAAGGCACGATTCGTGTATGTACAAACTTCCATGATTTGAACAAGGCTTGTCCAAAAGATAATTTTCCCACACCATTCATCGACCAGATAATGGATGAATGTGCAGGTTGCGAGGCCTTCTCTTTCATGGATGGTTTTTTGGGATATAATCAAATACAAATCAAACCCAAAGACCAACACAAAACGACATTCATTTGTCCATGGGGTACATTCATGTATCATAAGATGCCCTTTGGTCTCAGAAATGTTGGAGCGACCTTTCAGCGGGCCATGTATTTTCTTTTATTGATCTCAAGCATATAGTCAAGGACTATTTAGATGATTTAGCATCTCGATCTCACAAGAGAATGGATCATCCCACAAACCTCTGACTTATCTTTTAGTGATGTCACTACTTCCGGATTCACTTGAATCCAAACAAGTGTAGCTTTTGCATAACATCAGGATGTTTGTTAGGTTTCATAGTTTCAACAACATGGATCATGGTCAATCCTCTCAAGGTTGAGGCAATAATTCAGTTGCCTCCCCCGTGCACAATCCTTCAACTTCAAAGTCTATAGGGCAAGGCGAATTTTTTAAGGCGTTTCATCGCTAACTATGCCGAGATGACAAATGGATTTATGTGCTTACTGAAGAAAGATGTTCCTTTTTATTGGGACAATGTCACTCAATGCTCTTTCGAAGCATTGAAACATACCCTCACAACTTCCCCTCTACTTTGGCCACCTAACTATAACAAAGATTTCTTATTATACCTAGCTACAGCAGAGTCAACCATTGACATGGTCTTACTTCAGGAAGATGATGTTTTCTCAGAATATGTGATCTATTACCTGAGACAAGGCCTAGTCAGACCGAAACTCAATTATTCTCATATCAAAAAACTTGCATTGGCAGCATTCCATGTTGTTCAACAGTTTCGTCATTATGTTTTGTTTCACAAGACCACCGTCATTTCCATTGTGAATTCGTTTGAATACATTTTGACATGACAGATAATAGGCAGAAAGATCAGTATATGGATAGTCGGCCTCCAAGAATTTGACTTAGATTTCATTTCAGTGAATCCAAAAAGTCACTGGTCTTCACAGAACTTATTTAAAAACTTCTGATTGAGTCAGGCAATGTTGTGCCTAAAGAGTTTCCTATCAAAGGAGATATGTTTTTGATCACATATTTATATCCCTGGTACAGAGATATGCTTATCTATCTCCAGAATTTGAAGTGCCCTACCTCTGCTTCTCATGATGAGTGTCACCGTATACGCCATCAGGCCAAGAATTATCTCATACTCGACGATACGTTGTATCAAAGAGGTGTAGAATTCATCTTGTGCTGATCTCTCACTCAGGAAGAAGAAGTTATCGTGCTTAACGATTGCCATACCAGAGCATGTGGCGATCATTTTTTTGGGTTGGAAATAACCCAAAATATTTTACGAGCAGGTTACTTCTGGCCGACACTAATCAAATATTGTATCGAATCGGTCATTAAGTGCCACCCGTGTCATATCTTCTCTCTAAAGATGAAGGCACATCCCACTCCCATGTTTACTATCATCACAGTTGGTCCCTTCACCAAGTGGGTGATTGATTACACTACATGCAACCCTCCTTCAACAAGGGGGCACCATTATATCATTGTGGTCGTAGAATACTTCACGAAGTGGGTCGAAGCTATGCCAACGTTTAAAGATGATGGAGAGACTATCGCTCTCTTTTTATTCAAACATATACTAGCAAGGTTCGACGTCCCGAGAGATACTGTCACTGACCATGGAAATCACTTTCAAAACTAGATGATGACCAAGTTAACATCAAATCTTGGGTTGCGGCAAGAACATTCGTCACCCTACTACCCCCAAACAAATGGTCAGGTGGAAGCTGTAAATAAATCTCTTAAGACCATCCTACAATGAACGATCAACTCAACCAAGTCAAATTGGCATTTGATTTTATACTCGCCATTATGGGCTTACTGAACGGCTATTAAGACTGCAACTGGTTTCTCACCTTTTCAACTCATTTACGGGCTGGAAGCAGTCTTGCCTATCGAATGTCAGATCCCATCCCTAAAGTTGGCAGTATAGTTATTTCCAGACACTTCTCCACTTGAAGAATGGTTATTATACCTTGAGAAGATCAATGATCAGCATCGTGATGTGGCCCTGGCCAACGAGACTCACAAACATAAATTCAAGTGTCAGTATGATCAGTCCATTCGTCCTTGGATTTTCTCTGAAGGCGACCTTGTCCTAGTCTATGACCAAGATAAGGACCCCCTGGGGGTAGGAAATTCAAACCCATGTGGTTTGGACCTTTCATCATAAAAGAGGTTCTAAAAAAGGGTGCTTATCGTTTGGTTGACTTTGAGGAAAATGCTTTGGTGGAGCCTAGAAATGGGCTCTACCTCAAGAAGTATTACTCATAGGTAGGTCACCTTGGGTAACTTTTTGTAACATATGTATAGTCTTTGTACTATTACTTTCTAGGTTCTTTTAGTATTATGGACGTGTCATTTTTGATGTTATGTTTTACCAATGTGGTAGATGTCAAGTGAATCAGAGGTGTTCATTGGGTACGTAGACAGTGCTAGTCATCACACTCGGAGGCTTTCCTCTGCAGCTTGGGTAATTTTTACACCTCGAGGCCAGTTATTATCTTTTGGAGGTATATGCTTAGGTGACACCACAAACAATGTCTCCAAGTACAGTGCAGTTATTGAGTTTCTTCATGACGCCCCGTCATTTGGTATCTCTCATCTCCGGGTCTATCTAGAAGCTCGGCTAGTTGTGTCTCAGTGAAATAGAGTCTACCATGTTCATGATCCGACTTTACACTAATGATTCCTTAGGGTACGTCTCTTAGAATGAATCTTTGATTATATTACATATTTTCATGTTCCTAGGAGATTAAACCAAATTACAGATACTCTAGCTAATCAAATTTTAGACTGGCATCTCGTACACATATAAAAAGACATACACATAAAAATGTAAATACATTTTTAAAGGAAAATATGATCCATAAGACACAAAAAGACATAAAAATCCATATATAATATCATAATCATTAGAGTACATAGGTGGACACAAGCGCCTCAAAAGTATGACCAGTAACAAGTCATGGGGCTTATGCCCTCAAAAAAAATATACAAGTAGTGCTCTCGGTACATGAAAAGTCTAAACTAACTAAGGTCAGAGCCTATGGGCCCTGTTTTAATGATCAACAGTGTTTTCCAAATGCTGAAACAGTCGGACCCACGTCCGTGGTGCCCCCACTACATGAGGCTACATAGATGGTGGCAGATCCTCAATCTTTGCCATAGGGACTGTGCAGGTGAACGAGGTAAAGTTTTTCTCGACTCATCTCAAAACCCTCTCAACCTCATCGGCTGGAAGCTCTCCTGCTACTATTGGTCCCCCTGCGGAGGCAGGTGCGGCCCCTGGCCGAGGATGACGCATGTTCCTCATGTAATCCACAGGTCGCATTGGTCCCACATCTGCACATAATAGACACATATCTGTCAAATACTCTGGTATAAAAAAAAATGATATAAAAAAAAATATAACATAAAAATTACATATGTTTCACAAAAAACAAAAAAATGATGTAAACTTACCCATATGTCCTCGCTCCTCGTTAGGAGGTATCAGTATCTCAGGATCTCTCCAGAAATCAATCCCAGCATAAGAGTAATCCTATATGACTGGGATCTGTCGCGACAACCAAGCAAATAAATCGTCATCAAAGGACTCATTGGTCCTTCCACCACCTTGTCGTGGCAGTAACACTGCCTATCTACAAACTGTAGGAAGAGAGGCCTGATGTCCTCATACCACCACTCGAGGAATGAAACTAGGAACTCTTTCAAAGAAGAAAGAGCATAGAATTGTCCCAAACCTGAAGTTCCTCTACGTCCGCGACCGGCAATCTGTCAATTGCCTCTTCATACAATATAGCAGTGTAGTGCTCTAGTCAAATATCTGTGCATTTAAGCACTGGACTACACAGTTCATCTGTGCACGAGATGCCTGATGTAGAGCCATAGAACCAGTCATCCGCCCAATAAGCAACACAATTGCCTGCAATGATAAATCTGTGATCTTTCTTATGGGCACCTGTGAGCTCGATCGGTCTGTATCGGCCTCACAATAAAGTCCTATCAATTCCGATATGTTATGAGGCCCCAAAGCAAATGTCTGAAAATTAACTGGTTCCCCTCTCCTGGAGAGGCCAGTCAAAAAATATATGTCCTCTGTAGTAGGCACTAGTGACTGCCCCTCTAACATAAATGCCTTTGCGTCAGGATGCCAATAATCAACCAAGGCATTCAGTAGCCTAGGTTGTGCCCGCATAAAAGGACATAGGAAGAACTTGAGCATCCCACATTGCATTAAGGTAGCAACAACATTGGGGTCTTCCCCGACCAACTCACTAATCTCCTCATGCTCTCTTTTCCTCCAGTGAACATACATCCTGCAAAACACCAAGTTCAGGACGGTTAACCCTTGATTTTTAAAAAACAATTCATTAAATAAAGGGTCCACGCAGGCTGTAATGATGACACTCATGTGTACACACATGTAGTTTTTCCTCTATCTAAGTGTACACGCGGCCTGTCATAAGACATCCCGCGTGGACCTAGGGCCGACCTTTTGAAGGTCGACGCCCCCCCAAAAATTGAAACTAAAAGCATAAATAAAGATTTAAATTGCAAGAGGAGAGAGTTTATACTTATTTGGTCCAAACGGATGGTCGTTTCGTCCATTGTAGCTCCCGGAATCACCACTTTTATCAAAGGGGTTTTTTATCTCTAGAGTCAATTTCCAAATCAACAATGGTGATAATGAGTTGCCATCTTCTATTTATAGACTTTTTGGCCCCTTTTTGTCATTTTTTTGGCCCCCCTTATCATTTTCTTTAAATTGCAAACCATTTAGAGTGATTCAGGAGTTGCGTTGGAAGGTTATGATTGGGTATCAGGACATTTTTTTGGAGTTTTGGGTCACTTTTGACGGTCTGTGGGAAAAACCTCAGATGATCAACTTGATCATAGAGGTTAGGTTTCCACCCCGACTTTTGTATCTCATTATCTTTATCCCTTTGCCATAGGATCGATCCCATCAGGTTGCGACACAGAACCATCATTGTTGCTTTAGAAGTGTCGTGATTTGGCGGTAGAGCTTACCGAAACATGGATGCCCTAGGTAGATCCCGGTTGTGTTATGGTGTCCATGTTGTCACTAATGAATGTAGGCTCGGGAGTCCTTTTTGTTTTTCCTGATTACGAGTTTGAGCCTCATTTGCATGATTCCTTTTCACTCTTGACCTCACCCTTGGGACTCCCAAAAAACATAATGGGTCTTCTTTTAAGCCCTTTTCAGACCCTCTAAACATGAAAATATTGTCGAGCGATCTTGTGGCCTTTCACGCTCGTTAAACTGAAATTTGAAGTCACGTCTATCCGACAGTAGTTTACCCCTTTTTCGGTCCGGACGTTCAACTGTACGAACAAAGGTATACTCTAAGGAACTTCAGTTCTCTAGAAGAGTACTCTCAGGTATCATTCTAACCCTTTTTTGGGCCTAAGGGACTAAATGTACGAAAAAGGAACCCCCACGGAGTTCATAGTTAAGCTCTTTTCAGAATCCCTAAAATTGAAAAGATCGTCGAGTGACCTTATTCTTTCACACTTGTTAAAATGGTCCAAAATAAAATTCCTGACGGAGTCCATAGTTGAGCTTTTTTCAGACTCCTTAAAAATGAAAAAATGGCCGAGTGATCTTGTCTTTATCACACTCATTAAAATGGTTTTGAACAGACGTCTTTTCTGTGCTAGTTTATCCCTTTTTCAAACCGACTAGACTACCTTTGAAAAAGGTACCCTAATGGAGTCTCCTTTACGTTTTTCAGACTCTCCAAATATGAAAAACCACCAAGCTTACCTTCTCTGGGCTCGTTAAACTCACATCGAAGGACGTTACCATTGTGTGTTTTATTAATCGCATTTGCATACCTGCGTCTTTGGCCTAATGTCGACTCCATGTTGCTCTCAACTGAACCATCTAAAGCATTCCTTATATGCAATCCCTGTAGCACTTTGCCTCTGTGTCTTGACACCTTTGGCCCCTAGAGGATTTTTCCCGAGTGCCCTTACTTTGAACATCAGTATTGTCCCTGCATATTGAACTTGTATGTTTGCAACACTCATTCCTCCTTTGTAATGTAACATTCTTTTATTATTTTTCCAAAATTATTGAAAATGACAAAAAAATCAAATATACCCCAAAAAGAGGAAGGGAAAAGTATCTTCTTTATTGGTAGCATAATGAGTTTCCCTTGGATAAAGAACATCTGTCTGTTTGTTCGTCAAACTTTGGGATTTAATAGGACCTTAGGAAGTTGTTCTCGCTACATAGAGTTGTGTCCTCCTCTGTTTGGTTATTCTTCCAAACATATGGAGAGTTTGGGTTTCCTCATGCCTCATAAACTTATGTTAATTCCATGCTTCCTGAGTCTCATCATTTGTCGTGCTATTTTCCAAGGGAAGTTTTTACCAAGCCTGAGTTAGCCCCTTTGCAGTTTGTCTCTTGCCCTCATGCCCAACCATCCTGAACATCCAATCAAGTCTTTTTTCGAAATCAATGAAGCCTTCAGTCCTATCATCAAGATTCTCTAGTCCATGACCGACGAGCCGTCGAAGACCTCTGGGTAGTGAATTCGTACACTCATATTACACTCCTACCTGAGTTTTGAATATTTTGAAGTTGTTGCTCGAGCTCTGAAGACCTCATCTCCAACCATCATGCCTTATCAGCTTCTAGAACATGGATACTCTACACGTATATATTTTTGATTTCGAGATGTAGCTTCGTTGTGTATTGCTCGCGGCTACACTTTATATAGTTATATGACATGGATCTACATTGTATTTGATTAGTAGCCATGATTTTATTTTATCCCGAGCATGGGTATGCCCGCCTCAGTGAGACAATTATTATTTTGCAAACGACACCTCCCGATTTTTGGTCCCTAGACTCACTTGTTCGGCACATTGGTGAACATTGTTAATGTATTTCGGCCATCAGATGCTCTTCTGACCTCACACATTAGGGGGCATCTGTTATAAACCTAATTTTCACCATACATGCTTACCTGGCATCAGGCCATCTCAGATTCCTTCTTTTCCAAAACACTGTTGAACAACTCTTCTTAAAAACACCTTTTATAAAGGCCCACGTGCCCTGCCACATTACTGCATCTGTGTACATGCTAGTTGAACCAAGACAACCCACATGTACCTACAAAAGCACGAAAAAAGGAAATTTGTTGACAGAGCACACAACTTTGGGTATGTTAACTAAACCTTTCGTCCATGCATGGATAGACATTCGACCAAATACCTAGCTTCTTCTAGCCTATAAAAGAAGGGTTAGGGGTCCCATTTGAAAGAGGAGAATCATAGTAAAGAAACTATACCCGATTAAGCATTCCCTTTGTCCCAACCTTTAGCAATCCTTGTGTAAAGAGAAGTATAGAGAAAAGCAGTTGGAAGACAGTGGAAGAAGAGCCCAGGACTAGGATCGAGGAGTAGTAGCTAACTTTATCATTGTAAGGTATCATTGTGAAGTTAATAAAATAATTTCTTTTCCCGTCCTGCCATATGAGATTGTCATTATTGGAATATTGATTGTATGATTGATTAAATCTCTAACCCGTTAGTTCATAGATCAAATGCATGTGGAGTTCTTTGTTTGTCTTTAGTGAATGTAGGTCAGCATTAGGAGGAGAGTTGCAGTCAAAGGACGACGAAGTGCGAAAAGGGATAGACATCAAACATGAAAAATAAGGTACGTCAACTTAATCTCTTGAGCCTTGTATTTACATATGACTAATGGGCTTTAGGCATGGTATGATGGTAAAAAGTAAGAATCTTTAGGTCATTTTTGCATGCATGATAAAACCCTTAGTGCTACTCTGTAGGAGGGATTTCCCACCAGCAACAACTACAGAGATGATAATTTTGCATGCTTATAATGTCATATGTTGAAGGACCATACAATGCGTTCATCATGTGGAAAATTTACATCATTTCAATTTGGATTCAAAACAAAAGGATGTGCATGCCCCGATTGAAAACTATCCTTAGAATATCTCACTTAGAGAAAATCGTTGCCTATATTGGCCACCCAAATAGAAACAAAGTTTACAAACTCTTCTATTTCAATATATTCATGTCCTTAGGTTGTATACCTAAGTGAATAGAGTACAAACACCTACCCAAAATACTGAGTGAAGAAAGACATTATGTTTTCTAAGAGGTTGGTCTCCAACCCTAGATGCAAAAGTCTTACATCTCAAGTTATAATTTCAATGTTTATCTTTAGCTATACTATAATATGAATATCATTGGCCTAACGTTTCCTTCTCCCTAGATGGAGTGTAGGTACAAACAAATATGTATCTATCAGACCTATCATCCAGCTCGAGCGATGAAATTTCAAGAGGGACAAGGGAAAACATATCCAACACATGTTACAAGGCAAAAACAACTAGAGGTGAAAAGGTCAAAAGAAAGTTTGGTAGGCACATGAAATTATTTCTTGTTGAAGGAGGATCATGCTCTTATGACAATGAGAGCATAGGTGACATCAAGGTTTCCTTGAGGTACAAACACCTACTTAAACAGTGGGTACCCAAGGAACTTCCAGAGTTGGACACCGACTTCTGTGTTAATGAGAGGATGTATCACATTGCTCCATCATGCATCCATGGCCTTGGTTTATTCTCCATGGATGGCATAAAGGTAAAATATGAAAGATTAGTTGAATTGTTTGATTATGTTGGACCATGTTACACTTATGGAGTATGGTTGAGGTTGGTCCAATATATGCCTAGTATGAGGAGATACGCACTCGCCACAAATTATATACAGCTGAAAGACAATAATAAAAATAAAGGAGTGACTATGTATATTGATGGAAGGCCAAAGGCATCGGGGAATATTGTAGGTATTTTAAACAGTATAAGGCCGGGGATGACAAGAAAGGAACCCAATTGCATTTTTGAGGAGCATGAAGGTAATAGGATATTTGTATGTACAGTGAAAACAATAAAGGCAGTCGAAGAGTTGTTGGTTGATTACAATCTGAATCGAGTCAACCTAGGAACGTCTTCTTTTTCTATGGTACAAAACCTATTCCATCCCTCTCTTATCTTACCTATAGTTTCCCAACCATAATATCACCAATTCATGGATATAATGAAGCATGTATTCATTGAATCTTCAACAAAATTTGATTTTGCTTCTTGTAGAAAAAGTTATGAATGAAATGTTGAGAGAGGTCGCTTACCTGAAGAATCACAATATTGAAAATTAAAACAAGACATAAAATAACACATACAAAACTTTGCATATGGTCCGCATTTCATATGTGGCTCACCAAACAGACCACATTCCAAAGCTCAAAAGATTTCCAAGATGACAATCTCGATGAGAAGGACCAGAGTTGATCGATCCCAAACCTAATCGTGTCAATAGAAGCAAACCTTGAAACCACCAATTGTGAAGATTGCAACAATATTTTATAGTTGGTTTTAGAGATTATAGAAACATAGATTTCATTCCCTTTTATAGAAATATGCATTTTGTTCCCTTGTTCCTCTTAACCAACCTTACAAGAGTGTTTTTGTCACATGTTACTTCTAGGCTAGAAGCTCCTCCAAAAGTGGATTTGGATGATCATGGTAATACGATTCTTCTCCATGAGAACCAAATAATATCCTTTCAAGCAAGGGCATTACACCAACAAAATCATGCTTGGACACTTCTCAACGTAATTGGACCTTGTTTATGTGTTGTTGGATCTTCATCCAATGCATTAATGAAAACCATTGCTTCCTGGATGTTTCTCCCATTAATTATGTCCTAAATATGCTACAAGAAATGTTGAACGGTGCTAGAAATATACTAAGGGAATATTCTTGGCACTGCAACTTAAGCATACTGCCAATAAATACCCTGTTTTGGGTCAGAATAGTAAGCACATGATCCCTTATTCTAGGATGAAAATTTCTATAAACAATGCAGTTGCATACCCTTGTTTCCATTGTCAATTCATTTGAAAGAAAATCATATTCTTATAAGCTTTGATTTGTTGAAATAATCATCCATAATACTACATTTTGTATGCAAAACTAGCCGGATTATTTATTGTTCTTTTCTCTATCTCTTTCTTGTATCCATTCACTAGGAATTTTTGTTGATAACCATTATGAAAAATGGATTTTATTTTGATGATTCTCTTTATGATGATTTACATGGTATCCATCCAAGATATGGATATAGGAAAAACTCTATTATACCTTGTGATGATAATATCATAGATAAATTCATTGATGATGAAGAAGTTGGGTTCAACTAGAGTAGAGAATTTGATTTTGATGATCGTTTGTTCAATTAACAGTTTATATATCACTCCCCAAACCTAGGTTATGTTCATATTGAATTTGGAAGTACTAAAGTAGAATAACAATACAATAAGGGAACATTCCCTAAACCTCTGTTCTATACAAACAAAATTGTGCATCACACAAATTTTGAAATTTTAGATGTTGTTAAGATCACTACCACATCCCATATCGAAATTCACAAAAATGATGTAATGAATGCATCGTATATAGAGATAGAAAATAAAGGATTAGTATATGTTGTTTTTTTAGTATATATTAAGATCAATCATGATATAGGAAGTCATTTTGAGATTAATGGTTGTCCCTTTTTAGTATGAAGTATCCCATGAACCTAAATATTCAAATCTTTCCTCATTTATCCTTGATGAGCTCATTTCACTATGAAGTTGAGTATTATGCAACTTTTGACATCAATATGCCTACTATGGGCTTAAGAATAAAGAAGATTTATTTTCACCTAAATTCTTAACTCCTTCGCTTCCTTTTCCCTTTCTCTCTTACATTTCAAAACAACTGTGTGAAGAATGAGGGTCGAATTATGTATATAGTAGGTGTAGGAAGGAGTGAGGAGTTAACTCAAATTAGGGAGTGAATGCATTCCATTACAACTCACCTTTTGGACTTGACTTCCCAACTCAACTGGACTTGTAGCTAAACTTTTCATGTTATGGAAACTCGTCCTTGAGACTTGATGTTTCATGGCATGCAAACTCAACATGAAACTTGTAATTTAACTAGACATACATGCAATGAAAATTGACATGCATGCATGCAACTTGACATGCATGCAACTCGACATGCAACATGCATGCATGCAACATGCAACATGACTTGTCAACTTGGATTTGACAACTCGAACTAGACAAGAAATTTGACTTTTACAACTTGAGTTTGACAACTCAAACTAGAGATGCAACTTTACCATTTTCAACTTGAGTTTTCCACTCAAACTAGACATTCAACTCGACTTTTATACATGACAATTCATAATTTATTTTCATGGTGGATAATCATGTTACACGTGCCAACACACTTGATCAATACATTTACATTATTTGCATAAGGAATATT